>BRDA01008414.1:0-17452 GCA_036984385.1 Crenuchus spilurus | reverse complement strand
AAGATGAACATTTCAGACCCCTCCATGATTTCTAAGTGGGAGAACTTGCAAATTCGCAGGGTGTTCAAATACTTATTTTCCTCACTGTATGTTATATTCATTATATGTAAACTGACATATTTTGATTTAATGTTGATACTATTTGAATAGTAATATTTAGAGATTCTGCATTTCTGATTTTAATGAGCTATAGGGCATACTGATCAACAGTAAAGCAAAAATGTCATTTGTACTGAACCTAAAATAGAAGATATATAATGAATATGACTGTTTACCTTTTTGAATTAAATTATGAACAGTGTTCTTTTTAAATGTTTTTGTGAGAAGCACTTCACAAAGTCCGTTTGTATGTTTGTTTCAGGTGACGTTCTTTAACCCCGTTATCGAGAGGGTTCCACGCCTTAAGAGACAGAAGAAAGTCTTCTCTAAGCAGCAGGGTAATGCCACATTAACCCAGCACACTCCCACTTGCTGCTTACTTGACACATCTGCACCACATCTGCTCTCATTACATATGACTGACTGAATGTAATGATGTGCTATAAAAGACAAACAGTTCACCAGATCTGTAGAGGAAACAGCTTTTTAATGTAGTTAAACAGGTTCAACTATAACATGCCTTAGGTCATCATGTTGCATTCCCTGTTTTTATACCATAAAAGTAACTTTTTCTAAATTGTTTTCCCTGTGATGTGTTTTAATTCACAGAGTTCACTCTGATATTTTAATCACATCCTTTGCTGCTATTAAATAGAAGCATGTAAATAAATCACATTGAGTGTGCGTCCTCCGCATGGTGGGGTTAGTTTTAGCACATAGTTACAACTAAACAAAGTAAACAAAGAAAATAAGTCTTATATTGTTAGTTTAATTCACAGATTGTCAAAAATAAATGTGCTAAGTTTGACAAACACTAATCATAATTATCTAAATACATATGTTTTTAAGACTTATGTTGGAAAGGATGATTAGTTAACACAGTATAAAGGCCAATTTATACTTCTGAGTCAAACCTACGCCGTAGCTTATACCGAACACACCACAGCAGCTGTGATTGGTTCATCACATTGTATCCCCACCTCTACATTTCTGCCTTCACCACCAGTTTTAAAATTGTCATTACAAGCTGAGAAACTCTATAGAGAAACTGGCTCTTATACAATAGATCACGTTGAGGAGAGACTTACTGAGGAAGTCTGAAAATATTAACATCTCTATGATTCCTCGTCCTAGTTCTGTGAGGAAGTCAACACAGCACACTAAGGAACTGAACCAGTGGCATAGAAACCCTATCGCCACCTAGTGTTCTTTCGGTGTAATTGCAGCACCTCACAGACAGACCAAAAAGTATAAATGCTACAGCATAGGTGACTTGCGCAGGCTACGCCGTAGGCAATGCGGTGACTCGACGCAGAAGTATAAATTGGCCTAAACAATGTATAACATTAATTGTAGCTTTTTAGGGACTTTTACATCTAGTCAAACAGGCTGGAAAGTGTATTCCATAGACTTTTAAGATCTAGTGTCGCCTACTGGATAAATAATGTTGATGTAGTAAAATTCACCCTTTGGCCTTTTTAGCAGTACATGGTAAAAATCAGTAAAAATAGGAAATAAAGTATATAAAAGTTAAATAAGTGAACAACAGTCACTTTGGCTCTGACTTTACAGAAGTTTGTGTTATAGAGAGTTCACTGCTATTATCTTATGGAATGTGTTTGTGTATGTTTAGGTAAAGCATTCCTGCGTGCTCGTCAGATGAACGTGGATATCGGCACATGGGTGCGTCTTTTAAGAAATGCCATTCCAACCGTCAACAACACAGGAACCTACAGTCCAAGTTCAGCTCACACAATACATTCTGGGTAATACACACTCTCACAATCCAATAGGGACCAAACGGCACATATTGCGGAAGTATGTTGGCCTCATTTTCTGTTTCTTTTCCCCCTGTGTGCGTGGGTTTATGGGTGGGTTTATTTATGTGTGTATGTGTTTAGGGAGATCTCTGTGGAGAAACTGAGTCTGGACTGTGACTCTCCCATGAGAGTAGACCTCCGGAGAGATGTAACAGATTCACATACCCCGGTGAGGAGAATAAATATATACATGTCTATATGTCCGTAGCCTTTAATGGAGTAGTCTGGTAAAGATTTGAATTTTGACCATATGTGCCCTTACCCTTAATGTAGCTGATCAGCCAAGACATGTTTAGAGCAGAGTTTGTATAAATAGATGGACAATGTTGCTCTGTTCCCTTCCATTCTATAGAATTTAAGCCAAAATACCGGTGCCATCTTGTCAAATTTGAGACTGTGCAGTAAAAAGTCAAAGTCAGCCCACCTCCTCATTTGGTTGCACTGCCCCCTTCTGACAGTCATTCTACAGTCAGTTCACGCAACCCCTGCTCTGCTGTCAGCATGCACCAGTTAAAAGAAAAAATAACTGTTTTAAGTTTGTTTTAAGAAAATAAATTTGAAGAGACTGATGGCCAAGACAGAGACAAGTCTGAATGCAAATACTACCAAGTCCAATGCATCTATCTACGCTAGCTTTAACTGGCTGGCTAACAGCTGTAGTTACTGAAGCTAGGGTTGCCAGGTACAGCAAAAAAATCTGTTTAAAACCTTGTCTGTCAAATTTGTCTTTGTCCTAAGTAGCTGAAACTAACTAAGTTGTCAGAGTCATTTCAAGAAAACTGGCCATATACAGTATGGCAAAAGAACTACCCGCATACTTACACTTAAATCTTCTGTTAATCTTACTTTGTATCAATTTTGTATTCTAATTTATACTTTTTGCAAAGCATTTTGTTAATGATATTATTATTAGTTGTTGTTTTTATTATGTATTATGGTTTGATTGTTTTGTTTATAATTGTTATTAATAATATTATATTTTATCATTTTGAAAGTAGCCCACAAAACTGCACCTTGTGACCTTTGAATTGTCACTCAAAACTGCATTTTCGAACTAGTGCAAAAATGGCATGTGAACCGCAAACCTGGCAACCCTGGCCACAAGCAGTCTGTTCTAGTCAAGGCTGTCACACTTCCTTTTTACCATATGATAGCATAAGATTTTAAACACTCATTTCTTGAGTAAAATTGTGCCAGTATTAGCAAAAGAAAAACCTAACTGTTGGAATCAGACACTGTAGATGTTAGACGAGATAAATAACATTGAAAAACACTGGTATGAGCAGAGCTACACGTCACACTGCAGACAGCCAGCAGGGGCGCTAGACCTGTGGCTGCTTCACTTTTTGGAGATGATGCGGAGTCCTTGTTCTATACAGTCATTAGTTTAGAGCTGTTGGTAATACCAGTTAACACCATGTACACTGCATTACTCACACAAACATTGGAATTAATAGTATTATGCTACATTCTAACGTATTTTATCTTTCATGTTTTTGTATTTTATTCTTATTTTAACTCACATTTTACATCTTTAAGCCTTTCCTGCACAGTCATCACTTCAGTGGACAGTTCTTATGACTCATACATCATTATCTTCTATATGAATGAGTTGAAAAGCCTCTTTAGTGTATGTTACTGCAGGTGTGCCACCTGATGGCCAGTAATTGTAAGTACAGTAATCAAAAATTTACCAAACCAAAAAGCTGAAGAATGAGTGGGAACTGTGTCTAGCTATTTTGTACAGTTCTTCTACACAAAAAGCATATTTGGTAAATATACATAGTACATTTATAATAGAGTATGCTCAGTCTGGTGTGTGGTTAGCTGCTTGCTAAATGCTTTATGCACTAAAAATTGTATGTTTAGCTAATCTCATAATCATGTTTGTGACTCTTTTTACTCGGTTTTATTTTGTCTTGTTGATTCTTTCTTCTTTATCTCTTTTTATGCTTCAGGAGAGGCCGGCTGTCACTGAGCCATGTTCTCCTCAGGACTCCTCTGCACCTCAGCGAAACACCAGAACACAGTCACTCAGCAGGTAGACACACAGCTCAAAAACTGCAATCACCCATTTACATTCATGTTCTTATATGATATAACTACAGAAGGTGTGCACAGTCAGAAACAACAAAGATCAGCATTGGCCAAAATTTTCAGAATCTGAAAGACCTGCTCATACAATGTAGCAGAAGTGTGGGCTCATTTTGAGGTTGAACAAGAATCATGTTGTATTATGGTGTGTTTATACTATGACATTTTCCCTAAAATGTAATTTTGCCTTGTTTACATTATTGCATATATTTCAGTATATTGAATTGTAACCCCTGTAGGTATTGTCAGGTTCTTGCCATTACAATAAACCTACACACACATACTTAAAATTATAAATAAAAATAAAAATAAATAAATAAATAAAAATAAAATAAATAAATAAATAAAAATAAATAAAAATTATCACTGCTATAGTCTTCATATTATCTCATACACAGTGTATGTTGCTGTACAGTAAACAGGAGAAGAAACTATAATTTACATTCTCTTTGGTTCTTATATGATAGTAAGTTCTTGCACAATCAGAACCCAAGATAAGCACTGGCCAATATTTGCTCCAAACCATCAATCAGCAGCATTACTTACATTTATTTTTTGACAGGTAACCTGTGTCGACTAGCGAAAGGCAGGCAAAAATGTCTGAAGTTACTTAAACAATACATTTGGACTTAAGCTGTCTTAGTAGTTATGTACTGCAGTGATGGGGCTCTCTTACTTTGCTAGACTGGTGAACATGCTAGTTAGCTAGATAAAATCATCAATAAAAATTCAAACATAGATTTTATGTTCAACCCACCGTCTAGTCAACTGAGCTGAAGCTGAAAGACTTAGACCAGCTCTTGAAGTGTACAGATCAGATTTGTTGGCTCAAAAATGGCAGGATATTGCCTTGTTTACATTTTTGCATATATAGCAATATATTTGAATTGTAACCCCTGTATCATATGTGTTGTATCACCAAGTTCTTGCCAATACACAGCCATATAACACAGACACACACACACACACTGTGATCACTGCTATAGTTTTCATGTTAACTCATACGCAGTGTATGTTGATGTACAGTAAACAGAAGAAGACTCCATTAAGTCTACAAGACTTCAGGTTGATTGCTGTGCTCGGCAGAGGCCATTTTGGCAAGGCAAGCTTTTCTGTTTTATTCTTCTGTTCATCCCTTCATTCTCTTCCTACACATTCAGTGTGTGTGTTTTATCACTAATATGCTTCTATATTTCTCAGGTGTTGCTGGCAGAGTATAAGAAGTCAGGCTCTATGTACGCTATTAAAGCACTGAAGAAAGGAGACATTGTTGCCAGAGATGAAGTAGAGAGGTGAGTCTGAAATGTAATTGTTCTAAAATGGATTGACTTTTAAATGCTTTCTTCTGATCTTGATTAAATGCTTAAACTAGGCAGCAATAGGAAAAGAAAATCATATTAACACATTGTTATGGGACCGGCGTGTGCCTGGGGGTGGAGTCAAGCACCCCTGAAATGCAGGTCTGTCTAAATAGAAAAAGCCTGGTCACCCTGGCTGGTCTCCAAATGCAGAGAGGCAGCGGCAACCAAAATATAACACAAAAACAACCCTAAATGAACCAAATAAAACTATAAATCGCAGCTGGGGAGAATGGGTGCAGCAGTGAAATGTAAGAGCATGGTGCACGTACACAGCCGCTGCACCCAGGGAAGATGGGAAAAACGTGAAGCTCAAACACAAAATAAGTTGCCTTACAGAGGCTCTTACCCCTTACCAGCATACGCTTCCACCTGGAGTGGGTCTGATGAAATACCCACACACTACACGTGCAGCAATAAGCAAGGAGGAGGGGCTGCCATACTGCATCATGCTAATAAAACAAGACCGTAGTCCAAAAGACTTGTGGGTTTACCAGTGAGCCTCCTCCCCAGGCAGATGTAACAACTCCACACTTATCTTAACAACAGCCTCAGTTATCGTCATGTAAAACAATCCATTAACTTAATATGGCTTTTTTGGAAATATGTCCTGTCAAGGTTCCGACTCAAAGTTTGCACAAAATCATGACTTCCTCAGAAAGATTAATTGTATTTGAACTGCTGAGCTGTTTTGCATCACAAGTGGAATGGTCAATATTATTACATCTTGGATGAAATGGATGAAGTGTTTACCTCTAAATATTTCAGGTGAAAGAGAAGAAATGTAGTGACTGAATGTGTTTTTTTATAAGAAACTGCAGTTATACAGTAACTTGGAGAATCTAGATCTACAGGGGTTGGACAATGAAACTGAAACAGCTGGTTTTAGACCACAATAATTTATTAGTAGGTGTAGGGCCTCCTTTTGCAGCCAATACAAGGTCAATTTGTCTTGGGAATGACATACACAAGTCCTGCACAGTGATCAGAGGGATTTTAAGCCATTCTTCTTGCAGGATAGTGGTCAGGTCACTACGTGATGCTGGTGGAGGAAACCGTTTCCTGACTCGCTCCTCCAAAACACCCCAAAGTGGCTCAATAATATTTAGACACAAAGACTTGCTGTCTTGGTCACAGATGCGCCAGCAAGACGTGCACCAACAATTTGTCCTCTTTTGAACCCTGGTATGTCACCATAATGTTGTGTGCATTGTAATATACTATATAACTGTGCTCTTACCTGCTAACTGAACCTTCACACTCTGCTCTTACTGGTGCAATGTGACATTAATGAAGATTGGCCACCAGACTGGTCCAATTTAGCCATGAAACCTCCCACACTAACATGACAGCTGTTTCACTTTCATTGTCTAACCCCTGTATAGTATCTACAATTTGACACAACAGTTGTGCTAATGTACTAAAGTTAAAATAATAACTAAATTATCACAGTGCTTGATATCAAACAACACAGAGCTACAAAATGTTCATGCTTATTGAACATCAAAGATTTATTTCTGTATTTTTTTTTATTCAATATTCAAAAATAAAGCTTACCTTGTCATGGTAGACAAGGAAGAACCCTTAATTAGCCAAGAGCCTTTGCATTTTAAGAAAGTTTAGTGTTTATTTTGAATAATGTAGTCCAGATTCAATGTCAGATTAGCTTCTTTAAATGAAAAACTGAAGGTTTTGTAATTAAGAGCATTTAATTTTTCATCACATTACATTATTGTAAATTAAACAGCTAAATATTGCCAGTCTTACACCAGCTCACACACAGCAGAGACACAAAGACTTCCCTGTAGGTGACATGAAGACATCTCTCCATTGTTTCTTTTCACCTTCTCTCTCTCTCTCTCTCTCTTTCTTTCTCTCTCAGTTTGATGTGTGAGAAGAGGATCTTTGAGATTGTGAACATTTCTCATCATCCGTTCCTGGTGAATCTGTTTGCGTGTTTCCAGACTCCGGAGCATGTGTGTTTTGTGATGGAGTACACTGCCGGCGGCGACCTCATGATGCACATTCATGCCGATGTCTTCACAGAGCCACGAGCTGTGTATGTCCTGTGTGTGTGTGTGAGTGTGTGTGTGTGTGTGTGTGTGCTCGTAGAGGTGTAGCCAGGAGGATTTCAAGTTTAAATTCTCCCCTGAAATATTTTATGACTGTCGCGGATGGTAATTCTTTGTTAGTTACTACGATGCAGCATGGCTGTTATGTCGCATTACATTGATTTGTGATATAATCATCACAGTTCTTCTGTATTTAACTGCTCCAGATGTCAGAGTGAATACTTTTCTTTGTCTAATCTGCTCCTAAGGCTAGAACAAACAGCAGCCTATGAGCTGAAAGTCAAAGACTGAAATTATTACACTGCTTTTAAATCAGAGGTGATGGACATGAGAACTGATCAAGTAGAGATCTTTGACTTTAGGGACTGCTGAAGTCATGTCATTGTGCAGGTCTCTATACCACCTCCTACTATTTTAGGAATCCATTATTTTTCTTTACGTATACTGTATCTACCAGTGGTGATTGCTCTAAGACTGCAAGGGAAGCTCAGCTTCCCCTAAAATGTTAAAAAATAAGTGATCAATAATATACTGTTGTGTGTACGTCATTGACTAAATATGCGCTACAACTTTTGTTCAGAATCAGCTTCTTATCACTGGTAACGACTCGGCTTTCCTCTCACTCATTCCCGCAGCTTCACAGTGCTTTAAACAGGGTGGACGCTCAGCGTCCATGGAGTTCAATGGCAAAGCAAAGTGTGCAGCGAAACGAGACGAGCCATTGGTTAAATGCCGGGCTTTGTCCCGCCCATTGGACGCTCAGCGTCTCTGGGGGTCTATGGGGCAGTGGGCTGGCCTCGGTTGGCCCAGACGCTCAGCTTCTCCATGATGATTGGATGATGTGTCTGAGGCTGAATCCCTTTTTGATTGACAGCTAAATGAGCGAATCAGCGATCTTTTTGTGTAAACATCTGTTGGAGCATTTTTTAATTTTCATTCTGTTTTTAGTTGAACCAAAGACTTTCCTAATCCTCTTAGCGGCATTTTCTTTGTTAAAAACGACTAGCGACAAGTCGAGCTTTTATTTCTGGTGTTTTTTGTAGCTGCTTGTGTTTGGAGACTGACTTCTATCACTCCTTCTGACTTCTATCGCAGTTTCTGGCCAGCGGATGCTGCTGAGCCCCTCCAACTTCACAAAGCACTCACAGGCGGACACACTTCACACTAGCCTCGCGCCAGTCCCAGCTAGCGAGCTAGCAGGTGTAAAGAGCTTCTCCTGTTTAAAGCGGCTCAAGTCTTACACCCGCAACACCATGAGCCAAGGCCGTTTAAACAGCCTAGCTCTGCTGGCCATTGAGAGGACACTAGTCAAGTCCCTGGAAAAGAAGCCTTGTTGGTACGACAGGGTCACAGATCATTTTCTTGAAAAGGAATGGAGGGTAGAATTTACGTATAAATAAACCGACACATTTTATGATGTAGCCTGAAATTGAGCTTCCCCTCCTTGAAAGACCAGCATCCGCCACTGGTATCTACCTCTGTGTGTGTATGTGTGGTCTGTTTGGGTCTATGCAGTGTGTGTTGGGTTTATGGAAATATGCTGATACTGTGTTTGTCTGCAGGTTCTACGCTGCCTGTGTGGTGCTAGGCCTTCAGTTTTTACATGACCACAAGATTGTATATCGGTAAGAGATTTTGCTAGTGCTGTTAGGTTCTACATTATTAGCTAACATTATGTAATATATGGGTTACATTTCTTTCAGGGACCTGAAATTGGACAATCTGCTGCTCGACACAGATGGATATGTGAAAATAGCAGACTTTGGACTGTGTAAAGAAGGTGAGATATAACTTTAGTATAGAACTTTTATATAACGGAGATACTACTGCGACAACAAATGTATGTATCTCCACAATGTGGTGTTTTCAGTTGGTGCAAAAACAGTGACTGATAGACATTAGAATAGCCATGAAATAAACTTGTTTATCTGTGTCACAGGTATGGGATATGGAGACAGAACGAGTACGTTTTGTGGCACACCAGAGTTTCTAGCTCCGGAGGTCCTTACAGACACATCTTACACACGAGCTGTGGACTGGTGGGGGCTCGGCGTTCTGATCTATGAGATGCTGGTCGGAGAGGTGAGGATGTGTTGGTGTTTAAATGGGTTTACAGTGGAACTTAGTTTTTTTTTTGTCATTAATCTGTTCTAAAGTGTCTGATGATAACCAAAATGAATGATAACTGAAGCAATATTTCCCATAAGACATCATGTAAATCTGTTATAAAATAAATCTGTTGCAGACACTCCAAAATATTCACAAAAATACATTTTATATAGAATAACTATAGTTTTACATACACAGTAAATATGTCAGTGTTAAATCAACACTATTAGAGTTAAGTTAACACTGAGGGTGTCAAAATGTAACACTCCCAGTGTTAATTTAACTCTAAAAGTGTTGATTTAACACTGGCAGATTTACTGTGTACAGAACACAATGAGAAATAAATACAAAAGACTAATGAAATGGATAAATGAAGATTTAACATCACTTACAGGTCTACGCTCTGTTTTAGAGCATGCCGATGTGGTCCAGCCAACAGCCTTTGTTTTGTACACCCATTCTCGGGGTTCTCGTCCACTGTTTGTTTTAGCATCCGTTTTCAGGTGCTGCACACCCTCACTTTAGTGTGACATGTTTTAATGTGTTTATCAATGAGAAACAGCCAGAATGAACAACGACTGCATAGGTGAGTGATGAACGTGTGGGTGGATGCTTTGTTTTTGCAAAATTAGCGGCGAGTCACATGGGCATGCCAATGACAACCAGGTGGATGAAAAATCCCCAAAAAACAGTCTATGGTAACCAAATTGTACGATAACCAGGGCAAACGATAACTGAGGTTCCACTGTACTTTAATCTGCTTAAATTCCCAGGCTTATTAGACTGTAAGGCGTATTGCTTTGTGACTAAACAGAGCTGACTTCTTCATGTCTTACTTATACAAGAGTCCAAAGCATTTATGGTGCTAATCATTGTAAAATTGTCTTTATACACTACATGGATAAAAGTACTGGGACACCTGCTCATTCACTGCTTCTTTGGAAATTAAGAGTATTAATCCTGCTTTTGTTGGAGTAACTTGGGAAGAATTTCTACTAGATTTTGCTGCACTGCTGTAAGGATTTGATTGCATTCAGTGATGAGCATTAGTGAGGCCAGGATGTTGCATGGTCTCTACCCCACCTCATCCATAACACATCCCAAAAGTTTTGGATGGAGCACCGTCATTTCAGAGAACACAAGTCCACAGCTCAAGGCTGGGACTTTATGTGCTTATAGCCAACAGCTGGCATTAGGCATGGTACCAGTAGGTTCATGCTTATCTGTTTCAGCAGCGAGTGCAACTTAAAGTAGCTGAAGAGGTGACATGAACTGTATATTAAATGGGTCATCAGCCTGACTGTATGTTCTTTGGCTGCTCTTAGACTAGTTCCTCAACAAACAGCCGTGGTTATTTACTGCTAGTGGTTGCAAATGTGGTTCTTTGTTTGCTGCAAGACATCGAATGTGTTGCAAGATCATAACTTTTTCATCAGCTTGTTCTCTGTTGTCTGTTCCCCTCTCTCTCTCTCTCTTTCTTTCTCTTTCTCTCTTAGTCTCCATTCCCAGGAGATGATGAAGAAGAGGTGTTTGACAGTATAGTGAATGATGAAGTCCGTTACCCACGATTCCTGTCAGCAGAAGCAATCGCCATTATGAGGAGGGTGAGTCCCCCTCCCATCAGTGTTCATAAGTCAAGTCCAGATATGTAGCTTAAGCACTGCAACCTGACAAACAAGACTAAGCAGCAGACTTAAACAGCATGCGTGTGGACAAACTCTGATGTAAAGCTGACCATGAACTATTATTCTGAGTTATTTTTTTGATCTCACATATACTCCATTCATTGTGAAATACACATGAAGTAAAGGGCAGCTGGTGTTTTTGAACGGCGTATAAAAAGCAGTGAGTTTATTCAGGTTTGTTGTGTGTTGGTTCTCAGCTCTTAAGGAGGAACCCAGAGAGGAGGCTGGGCTCAGGAGAGAAAGATGCTGAAGAGGTTAAAAAGCAGCCATTCTTCAGGGTAAGAAAGAAAAAAAAAGGTTTACATTTTCCCAATCATCAATAAACTCTTGTGAATAATAATAAACCATAAAATCAAGTTAAACTAATTTTGTTTGATGCCTGTCATTTTGTTTAACTCATCCATGTCTGAGAGTGAAATTTTAGGAAAAATGCCACAGAATTTTATATAAAGTGACAAAATTTGATGTACATTTACCTTGGATCAACATGTAACATGAAGTCGCTGCCATATTTTTTACCAGTTGATTTCATTCATGTAAAGTACTTGTTCACTTGAGCTAATTAGCAAAAAAAATTGGGACAAATTCTTAGGGAGAATTTTCACTTTTTGGACCCGAGTTATCTCAAATGCCAGACTTACATTGCACAGATTTTAGCCCAATTTAGTCCAAATTCTTAGCCTGTTCTAGTTTGCAGATTTAATTATTTTTGGTTATGATTGAAAGTATGAAATTACATTTGTTCAAAAATGTTCAGTCAGGTGTCACACTTGTACAATATAACTTCGATAGGGACGCTTGTTTGATGGTGAGCATGTTTGGTTCTCAGTTCTGGGGTCTTGGGTTTGAGTCCCAATCTGCATGGAGTTTCAATGTTCTCCCAGTGTCTGTGGGGGTTTCTACCCACAGTCCAAAAACATGGAAGTCAGGGTGACTTGGTATCACATTAACTACCATCAGGGGCAGATTTAACCAACACGCAAACCACGCAATTGTGTGGGGCCCTGGAGATCAGGGGGCCCCCTGCTGGCCAAAAGAGGTTGGCAAAAAAAGACCGTTTTGGTTCTCTGCTGATTTTTCTGTCCAAAAACAGTGTTACGCTTTATTAAAAAGAGACAGCCCAGCAAAAAAAACAGCCATTCAGTCGGAAGCCTGTTTCTCTTTAGACCGCTCACTAATGTGTGATTGGCTGTCCCAGCAGTCATTCCATCAGCGTCTGGACTTTCAAACCATCCATCCATTCATTATCACACCTGCTTAATTAATCCTTATCAGGGTCGCGGTCTTGATTTGGTCTGTAGTCCATGTTCACCTGCTTCTCTCTCTCTCTCTCTCTCTGCGTGTGTGCGTGCCTGTGTGTAACTTTTATCAAAATAATTCAGAATTTCTGCTTATATTTACTCAAGAATGAGGTATAATTATGTGTAAATGAGGTCTATTGACCATACAGTCCAAACATAAGTGTAACATTGGTGTTAATGAATTGGAGTGAAGTTGATTATCAAGGTGCAACACAGAATTGGGTGATAATTTTATATTACACGATTTTAACAGTTTATTCATATTTAATAATAAATATTTAATTAATGATTAATATTATTTTAATAATAATAATAATATTTTTATAGTTATTAGTATATTATTAATATTAACTAGTAATTGCTAATAAAATATTAATAATAATGTTTAAGTAATGTTTAAAATGTATGTATAATAATTAATATTTATTAATAATCAATTATAATAATTTAATTTTTGTTTAAGCCTGTACCATAACCATAAAAAAGAATCTGTTTGATCAGGGCCCCCAGACATGACATTGCTTGGGGCCCCAGAACTTCTAAATCCGCACCGATTAGCATATAGCCATAAATATGGCCTTAGTTGCTGATATGGTGATAAACACCAAGAAACGATTAAAAGCAACAACTTTGACAGTTATGGGTGCTTTACGTTACACAGTAAATCTGCCAGTGTTAAATCAACACTATTAGAGTTAAATTAACACTGAGGGTGTTAAAATGTAACACTCTCAGTGTTACTTTAACTCTAATAGTGTTGATTTAACACTGGCAGATTTACTGTGTATGTGTGTGTATATATATATATATATATGTATATGTATATATATATATATATATGTTTGGCTGAGCTGTGAGCCATGAATGCACCACCATCTTCACCTCTTCATCAAACGTTTCAGGAGACCCAGAAAACTGTCAGCATCAGTTTTCCAGTTGTTTGACTTTTGAACTTTTTCTTGGTGGGTGATTGAGGATGTCTTCATTCCTTTCTCTGCTGTTTACTGTCAGGCTCATCGTTATGAATCCATGTCTCATCAGTAATTTTTAAGTTTTTAAGATACTCCCTTACAGTATCGCTCCACATTTTGTTTGCAGACGTCCAAATGTGTCTCAACGAATCACTACATGCTGCGGACATTTTTTGTTGCACTGCAGTCATAAACGAACTGACGTAACACATACAAACATGCACAGCTGTTATTATAGAGATAGTGACCTGGTACAGAAAGTGTTGATAAGACATTGAGGCCAACAGAAGTTTTAATAAAGTGTTGTTCATTTTTTATTTGCCCTTGTACAGTTCAAGTGCAATTTAGTCTCATTTAGTCTCAATAGTCGCACTTTAATGTCTATTTTAAGGAACCAGAGTTGCAGCCAGGTTTACTCTGCGATGATCAGCCTGATTTCAGTTTTTAAATTCATTTAAATTCAGATTTTAATTATTTAAGAATGTCTTTGGTGGTGATTTAAGATTGTTGGTCTACCAGTGTCCACTCCTTTGAGGCTCATCTACAAGACACCACTGTAACTCGCCTATTTTAGGCAGCTAGAACAGATTACCTTTCCTTTTTCAATTGATGGTTTCTCAAGGCATAACATTCCCACTTTAGTTTTGAGGGCTTGTGTCTGTTTGAGTCTGGAGCACACTCATGATGATGTACACTAAACATAACCATTTCCTCTATTCTACAGTCTTGACTTTAAGACACAGGCTGACATTCCTGGGCTTATTTGGTACAGTCTGACAATATAAGCACTGAGTTTCTGTTGGTTCTCTTTTCTGTTGTGTAATCTCGCTCTTTTCTTTCATGTAGAATATGGACTGGGAGGCTCTTCTTCTTCGCAAACTTCCTCCTCCATTTGTTCCCTCTATCGGCGGCAAAGAGGACGTCAGCAACTTTGATGAAGAATTCACGACGGAGTTGCCCACTCTCACCCCACCTCGAGAACCTCGCGTGCTCTCGCGCAAAGACCAGGACAGCTTCCGCGACTTTGACTATGTCTCTGACCTCTGCTGAGCACTCCTGAGGGACACTGAGAGAGGACCAACATCGAGCAGGAGTTGTCCAGGATTGTTTTCTTTTCATTCCAACTGTGATCCCGGCATAACTGCGCCATTACCACTACACTGTGACTCGGCGGAATATGTAGACTGGCCATCTCGGATGGCTTGTGTTTATGGACGCCAGAATGAAGTCTGAAGGGTCTGCAACTCTGTGTGGAGCCATTATGTTATAACGGAGAAAAAATGACAGAGAAAGGTAATGAAAAACTGAGATTTGAGAGGCTGTGAGAGAATCATGGACTCGGACATGAGAGGAGATGCTAAAGGATAACTAGCAGAATATGTTTTGAAAAAAATGATCTATCCCATACCACTTGTTCTTATCTCTCGCTGTCCTTCACCTCCGAATCATTCATTAATGGACAACTGAGACAGAAAGCAGCCTCTTCTTCTTTTCTTAGCTGATGAGGTGTTTGGACCCTGTGAAACTCTTACATTCACTGTGATCTTAGAAGTGTTTGGGGATTGAAAATGCCTTAACTTTATACTTTATACTGTCCTGTTTGAATCTTTTTCTTCTTTGAAGCATATTAGTCACAGGAACTGAAAAAGATGCCTTGAATGGGCAGAATGATGAGAAATATTTTAAAAAACAACCACAAGAATTATAAACTGAGCTAATGCTACGGACACTGCTTATCCTAGTTGTTAAGTTGTTGAGAAGAGAGAACATTGACTGAATTGGACCAGGATAACACCTTAAACACAGCACTGTACCCACAGTTTAATGAGAAATCTGAAACATAGAAAATCTTTCTTTAAGAGTAAAATGAATTCCAGTGTTAAACAGTCCAAATATAAGTAGTTTGTGTGCTTGGTATGTTTATTTACTTAAGAAACGGATCGTAGACCAGCACTCTGGAATTCCAAAAGGGATACTGTAGTGTTTTTTGACCTAATCTCTATCTGATGCACACACTAGCACTCAAAAGAAGCCAGTGGTAGTAGATATATACTACGATTCTGATGAGTCTTGTGCAACTTTACAAGTTTATGTAATTATCAAAAATGTTGAAAAATCCACAGCTGTAGAAATAATTGCATGATGTTATACAGTATTTTTTTTTTATATGGAGGCCTTAATTCAGAAGTGAAAATCACATCTAAATGCAGATAGACAACTCTAAACATGATTAATTAATATGATTCAAAGAGCACCTGCTCTAGTGATCCCAAATACTTCCCATGAGTACTGATATACACTCAGCATTCGATATCCAAATGTTAATTCTAGTATACTAGTACTAGTAAATACTAGTACAACTCTAGTATTATTTTTTCGCATCTGTACTTTCCCACTATTGTAAGTCGCTTTGGATAAAAGCGTCGGCTAAATGTAATGTAATGTAATCACATCTCTCTTTCTTGCCAAAATAATTGAAATATTGGCTAAAACGACATTTTGTTTATCTAGCATAGAGAATGGGCAGTTGCTGAATTTTGTGAATGAACATTTGATTGTTACAAAATGAAAATTCAGCAGCACTGTAGAGCTTATGAAAGTGCTCTACATCTGTGTGCTTTGCATAAAAACTTACAACAGAATTTAGCAACATCCCACTGACTTGAATTATGTGTTCTGAGCAGCTGGATTTCTGTTCCTTTCTACCCAAAATAAACTTGACAAAATTCTAATCCATATTAATTAACTGAATGCCACAGACAGAGATGAGGTTGTAAAATGCTAAAGTATGCCAGACTTGCTTTATGATAAAAACTACAGTGCTGTAAAATGCCTGACAGTTGTATGTTTTAGTTATATGCTTGTTTTTCTTTTTCAAATAGATTTTTATTAGTGTTTTGATTTTTGTAGGTTGGAAATATATGGCAAGGTATTTGAAAAGCCCTGGACCTGTATTTGTTTTTATTTTAACATTTAAAAATATATATTTTAGCCCATTTAAAAAAAGCTTTGGTTACGGAAGGTTATTTTGTGCAAATTGAATTTTCACTTTTTCAAACCACATAAACATTAATACACTGTGATAAACTCGTAGCACAACTTTGGCTTCAAATCTTCTTAAAAAGTATGTATCACTCAACACAAACTCATAAACAGCTACCATCTGGACAGTAAAGCAGACAAAACTCCACTTCCAGTTCTTAAAGGTCAGTGTAGATTACATCTGTTTGGCTGTGAACCCGTGTGTCAAATGTATAACTGTCACAAACCACTGAAACTCTGATTTGAGCTCTATTTATAAAGACATGTTGAAAAGAGCACTGTGTGTTATATTTTTATTTGCATTTATGACACACCAATCTTGCATTTACAGACTGAAAAATGTTTACAGAGATGTATAAACTATAGACCTGATAATTGCTGTATACACTTTTTTGCCCTGAAATATAGATTCTTTCGTTCACCAACCAAAAGTAACGATGAAGACAAAATACATTGCTATGCTATACAGGATCTCTGAATAAGCACTACTTGACTTCTCCACACTATTGGATGCCAAAACCTGAGTGAATAGTAGGAATATAAATAGCCTTACTTAAGGTATCAAAATGCTAACTGAAATATATTAAATGGGTTATTCAAGGTCCATTATAGTTTCTGACATTTGTGAGAATTGGAGACTAAAAGAGAAAATTTGATTCCATTTTCTTGAGTATTTTCTAATTTTATTTTACTTGCTACTACCCAGTTATAGTGCTTTTTAAAAGGCTGTGAACTTTTAAGCCCTAAAAGTAGATAAAAAGAACAACATCAAACAAATGAGACAAAAATATTAGTCTTGGTCATTTATTTATTGAAGAAAATGATCCAATACTACATGTCTGAGTGCCAAAAGTACAAACCGGATTCCAAAAAAGTTGGGACGCTATACAAATTGTGAATA
>BRDA01008413.1:4518-20779 GCA_036984385.1 Crenuchus spilurus | reverse complement strand
TAAACAAATGTATATGATACACTATGACTATGATACACTATCAGACGATGAAACCCTGTTCGTAAGGACAAAAAAAGACCAAAACCAAAGGTCAACCAAAGGCACATCGTAAGGACTTCGTAAAGTAAATGTGTACTTTAAGATAGTTACAATAATCGCACTCTGGTCACCGCCTACGACCAGAAAGTTCCTCCCCTTCGAGGGGTAGAATTTACGTATAAATAAACCGACACATTTTATGATGTAGCCCGAAATTGAGCTTCCCCTCCTTGAAAGACCAGCATCCGCCACTGGTCTCACGCTAATAACATTGATAGAATTTCATGTGTAAATGAAATGCTTCAGGAATGCTACACGGAAACCAACTGGAAACCAAAACCAGAAAAAAACAGGAATGCTTGTCCCAAAGTAGCAGACTATCACATAGTATCAGTATCACATAGTATATGTAAACAAATGGCCATTTCCATCTGCTAATGTCACTTCAAATTGACCATCCTCTGTCCACAGCAGCTCACTCAGCAACAAAACTCCCCGTGGAGACCATATTAACTGAGCGCATGCCCAGTGCTAACGCTAAGATGTCTTTCTAAGCTTTCCTAGAGCTAAGTGATTGAGCATGGGATTATGGATAATGTGTGTGTTCAGTGGAAAGTTAATCCCACATTCAGGTCCTAATTGACCAAGACTTTTGCAATGGTTTCAGGTACAAATTGGACACTGCGTGTTATGTTCAAGTCTAAACCTCATTTTAGAGAAAATAAGTATATTTATCTTCATCACTGAACTTTCTTTTTCATTTTCGTTTTGAGACTGCTGACAGCCCCGACATTAAGATTTACGCTGTAGAGAGTCAGCATTCTGCAGCTGCATATTCAATCAAACTTCACTATAATTCATATATTAAATATTCAGTATTTCATTCTCTGCACTTACCAAAACTTATTTCACTTACATGAAAAAATGGAGTTGATGAAAGTCTGGGATTTGTATCCTGTGCTCTGATAATTACACTCTAATTCTTTGTGTAGTGAAATTATTGTTTTTCCTCTGATGAAGGTTTGTTGTATAAGTTTTGAGAAAATTATACTAAATAGAAGCAAAAAATGTTCAGCTATTGATACTTTTATATACGCTTTTTTATATAACATGATAATGCTATATAATGCCCTTCTGTTTTTAACATTAATACTCCTATAACAATACTAATATCTAATGTATGTGTAACCTTACAGAAAGTTAATATAAATGTAACAGTACTGATACAATGTGTGTGTATTATTACTGAAACACTGCTGTAATAATGTTGACATCTATTGCTAGTTTAACATTACTGAAAGCTAATTTTACTGTAACAATGCTAATGTGTAATGTCACTGTAACAATACAGAAAGCTGATATTGTAACAGTACTGAAAGCTAATTACTGAAAGCTAATATCACTATAAAAATACTAATGTTATTGAAATATTACTGATAGCTAATTTCACTGTAACAATGCTAATGCTAATGTTACTGTAACAATACTGTAACAATATTGAAAGTTGATGAACTGTAACAGTACAGAAACGACAATACTCATAGCTAATGTTATTGTAATGTTGTTGATAGCTAATGTTACTGTAACAATGCTAATGCTAATGTTACTATAACAATACCGAAAGTTTTTAAGAGCTGTAACAGTACAGAGAAACAGGCTACTGAAAGCTAATTTTACTGTAACAATGCTAATGTGTAATGTCACTGTAACAATACAGAAAGTTGATATTGTAACAGTACTGAAAGCTAATTACTGAAAGCTAATATCACTATAAAAATACTTATAACTAATGTTATTGAAATATTACTGATAGCTAATGTCACTGTAACAATGCTAATGCTAATGTTACTGTAACAATACTGTAGCAATATTGAAAGTTGATGAACTGTAACAGTACAGAAACAGATTACTGAAAGCTATTACCATAACAATACTCATAGCTAATGTTATTGTAATGTTGCCAACAGCTAATGTTACTGTAACAATACCGAAAGTTTTTAAGAGCTGTAACAGTACAGAGAATCAGGCTACTGAAAGCTAATGTTACTGTAACAATGCTAATGCTACTGTAACAATACTTATACCTAGCGTTGTTGGAATATTACTGATAGATAATATTACTGTAACTATTCTAATATCTGTGACAATACTTAGTTAATATTGTAACAGTACTGAGAGCTGTAACAGTACTGAAAGAGAGTTTACTCAAAGCTAATATTACTGTAACAATATTGATTTCCAATGTTGATGTAATATTATTAAAAGCTATTATTAGTGTAACAACACTGACACCTAATGTTACTCTTAAAATACTGATAACCAGTGTTAGTGTAACATTAATATCAGTGTAAAATTATTAAAAAATTTTATTCAGCTGTTTGATGGGATAAGCCGTGTTGACAGATTACCCCTATATAGTCATAGCCCCACCCTTTCAAGCTGGTTGGACCACTGCCCATTTAAGAGGTACATTTACCTCTTTTCATTTGCCAGTAATGTAAATCAGGATGTTTTAAATAAAAAAATAACTTAATTAAGCAATTAAGACCAAAACAGGTAGAAAGACTTCTGTATTTGTACTGAAATATTGTTCCAGGTAACAGCCCACCATAAGGCTACTTACGTCTCAGTCTTGTTTGATTGGCGCCTGCATGGCACGGTGTTGCTGAGGCAGGTGCCAGTGATGGGATCCACAGCCTCTACGATTACAAAGGGTCTCTCTTCAAGTGTGGCCACTGTCAGATGACGGTTGTCCGACACCGGCTCCATGTACGATCCATATCGCGGCCAAACCGGGTAACGCATCTGCAGGATGCCTGACTCGTAACTCCCCACCTACAGAGACACAGAAGGGCTGGTTTTTGAGAGGCTAAAACATATTAGCTTCTAGGTACTTTATACATTGTGTCCAAATGTTTACAGACACCTGTATGTTTGTGTTACTTCAGTCCTAATAGTACCTATTATAGGACCTACAGCAGCTTCTAACTGGAACTCCTCTAGAACTTTCCAACCAATCCCAAAGGCATCAGATGGACCTCCGTCACTGTAGAGAATGTGTTTCCACTGCTCCACAGTCCACTACTTTACACAGGGAGGTCCAGATGGAGCAGGGTGACCTTAGGCTCAATGGTATCATCTGCTCCGATACTGATACTGATAATGCTTATCTATCCATCTTCTTAATCACCCAATCAGGGTCAAAGGGCACTGGACAGGCCACCACACTAATCTAACTGTAGCCAGGACAGGGTGCCAATCCATCACTGCGTGCAACACCAGGACAATCACCTGACCTCCCTGTTTTTGGACTGTGGGACTCCGGAGGAAACCCCATCCAGATAGGGACTGGAACCCAAGACATCAGCACAGAGAGGTGAATGTACCAACCACCAAGCTGTATGTCCCCATCCTGCCTCCCTCCTTCCCTCTACCACTTAAGCCTCCGCCCTGTACCCCCCCCAGGAGATCAAAGTCAATAGTGGGCTGGAGGATGCCTGTGTGAAGAAAGGTTTTTTGGTCCATGTTGGGAGGGATTGTGCAGTGGAGAATTAAGTAATACCCCCATCGACGTTTGGGGCCCCACGCGCAGTGCGTGATCCTCGTGGGCGGAGCATCAGCCCTGGTGCAAGCACATTAGTCAATGTTTGTCCACTTTCATTTAACACTTTCAACAATTTGTAGGAAACACCAAAAGTGACAAAACTGTACCTCAACGTTCTACCACAGACGATTAAGATTAGGCAGGTTTATTTATATAGCAGCGTTCACACAACCCAGTTCAAAGTGCTTTACAGATTAAACGGTGCAAACATTAATCAGTAGAGTTAAAATATAGAATTACATGAAAAAGAAGAGTTTTGAGTGAACTGAATTGAGTATCTGCGGAAAATCATTTAAGTGTAAGTTCTACAACAACAGCGGAATGCTCATCAGTGTTTACCAAAGCTTCCTGGCTAATCACGAGCTACTATTCAACTTTAAAAGGAAGCAATTCGCCTCTGGTCTGTCGATCACTGGAGCCAACGCATTGATGTCATCCTCCTGTTGCCCACAGGGGTGGCTCTGCCTCTGCCACCCATCTGTCTGGCAGTGTCTGCACTAGACGTTTGCTGAAGCCGGGGTCTACGCCAAACACCCTAATAATGAACCTCTCCGCTAATATCCTCTTCAGGCTAAGATGCTAACACTATGACCAGAGGATCGCGAGTTCGAATCCTGGTCATGCTGTTTCCCATCAACAGTCGGGGCCCAAGAGAGCAAACATTGGCAGTGCTCTCTCTGGGCGGGTAGATGGCGCTCTCCCTCTCCCCATCACTCTCACATTGCAATGTCTGCTGGCTCAGGCGTCTACTGATTGGTCCATTCAGAGCTGGGATTCCTGCGCTTTCCTCTGAGCGCGTTGGCTCCCCGGTGATGGTGTATCAGCGGTATTTAGAAAAGAGGCGGTGGCCACGTCACACACAACAGAGGAGGCTTGTGCTTGTCTTCACCCTCCAATTTCTTCTGAATTTAAAATGTGTGTTAATGGATAAGCCCAAAGTTTTGAGGGACTGTATATGTTCTTCAGCAGCCATATTAGCAGTATTTACGACGCCGTGGCTAAGAGCTCATTATTCTGAGTTAACAGAAGCTGAGATCACAGCACCTGCACCGTCCCAGGAGGGTCTGACTTTCTGAAGTACGTTTCCTCTCAAATCATTAATCAAAGATCGAGTTTTCATGTAGAGCATTAGAGGGCACTTTGGCAGAAGACCCGTCCCTTTGTCTCCATCTACTTCAATTAGCGAATGTTTACTCGTTGGCCGTTTTGTATGCGGTGTGTGGAATTAAGCCTCCTCGGTTCATTTCCTTTTCATTGTGATGACAAAGCAAGTGATTGAATTTTTTTTCAGTAGATCTTTGTCAGAACAAAGCAAATAGATTAAAAATGCTCTGCTGCTCTCATTTACTTGCATAAAGAATGATGCCACGTGGTCTTTAGTGTTCATCAGAGCTATGTCATTAACACACATTTCTGAGTAAATTATGAGTAATATGGGCTTTTCCTGTAAACGTTAATCACAGAAACAGGACAGAATGATGGAGAAAAGTGTACAACTGCTCGCTGATTACTTTGTGGCTAACGGAGCAATCTTTTTGCATAATTGTATTCATTATATTTTCCTGTGCTTGTTCAAGGACTTAATGGCATACATTGATTTGGCGTAATGTCTTCATCAATATAGACCACTAGCCAGTGAAAACATACAACAAAAGCCCAGAGAATGAAACCAATTAACCATAAAGTAACTTCCCAATCAAACATCAAATCTGTACTTAAAATCCTTCACAAATTTGAGGTCAACAGCTATTTCAGTGTACATATATTTGTGTATCTGGAGTGCCTACTAACCCACAAAACATCTAACCCAGCTTTGTGGATGAATTAGGCCTGAAAACATTCATGATATTCATTCAGCTAAGAAAATTCCAAGTCCACCTTAAATGACACAGCAGTGACTTACATTCATCTAAGAAATTTCTCAAACCACGTTAAAATGGTACAGCAGTTACATTCCTTTCCCAAAAAATATGCTACATTCCACCTTAAGTGGCACAGCATTGACATTCATTAGTCTAAGAACTTTCCCATTCCACCTTAAATGAATGAATGAATGAACATTACACTTATATAGTGCCTTTCTCAAACCCAAGGACACTTTACAATTAACGCATTCCATTTACACACACTCAGCCACACACACCGGCGAGAAGCGGCAGCCAATCACACGCAGAGTACTCTCAACCGGAAGCAACCGTCCATCTGGAGGACTGCGTCGAGCACAAGGGGGAATCACCCAGGACAGAATGCCAAAACATAACTGGGCAAACACACATTCATTCATAGACAGACAGACATACATTCACACACATCAGGGTAATTTTACAGTATCCAATTCATCTGATCTCCATGTTTTTGGACTGTAGGAGGAAAGCAGAGTCCCCGGAGGAAACCCACACAGGCATGGGGAGAACATGGAAACTACACCCAGATGGGGACCTGAACCCAAGACCTCAGTGCTAAGAGGCACTTACATTTCTTCCCCTAAGAAATGCTACATTCCACCTTAAATGCTGCAGCAGTGACATTCATTAATGTAAGAATTTTCCCATTCCACCCTAAATGATACACCACTTACATTCCTTCATCTAAAAAATGTTACATTCCACCTTAAATGGCAAACTACTAACATTCATTAATCTAAGAATTTTCCAATTCCACCTTAAATGATACAGCACTTACATTTCTTCCCCTAAGAAATGCTTCATTCCACCTTAAATGGTGCAGCATTGACATTCATTAATCTAAGGATTTTCACATTCCCAGATGGTTAGAAGAATGGATTCTTCAGCTCGGAGTTGATGTGGACTCTCCTGTATCATTAAGAGGAGAGACTGTGATGACGACAGAGCTTAATTCTCATTGGCTAGAACCTCTGTGGAAGCTCTTGGACTGTTTAGAAAGTTAGCTGTTGTGATATCTTTAAAGGAAGCATGTTTCTCAAGACCTTCAGTCAAGTGCATTAACTTGTGGGAAAGGGGTACAATATGTTCTCTTTAAAAGTATTTACCTCGATCACCTGTAGAACAGAAACCAAACATGTATAAAATCTAGCTGTGTCGAGATTGCTCCTGTATTGATTTGTCTGTGTGTTTAGCTCAGAGCAGCTTATGAGCCTTGTCTAAAGGCTCAGGAGCCTAAATCTCATCCAAACGCGCTCAGATGAAACAGATCAGCGCCCCGTGGCTTGTTAGCGGCCACGCTGCTAGCAGAATTAAGCTGCTAAGGTTGCCTGCAGGGCATCGGTATCAAAAAGCCCTCACAGGAAACACACAGTGCTTATCTGCAACACTCGCTGCCATTGCTGTGCTTTAACAATAAGAAAATAATGGCAGCTAAAGTTTGTTTACAGGAGGTTTCTTGCTTTGGGGATTTTTTAAAACCAGCAGATGAAGGGAATTCCTGTAGAGCAGACTGGAATGAAATAGCAAAAATGAATATTTGAAGGCTGGAAACAATTCCTGGTTGTGCCATCAGACTGTCTCAACTGATTCAGAAGCATGGCTAGTCTTTTAGGGCTGTAAGAAAATATCAATACGCTTGAGTATCACAATATTACGTTGTGATAGTATCGATTCTGAACACTGTATTGTTTTTATACAGTATATAAAATAAGATGAGATAAATCTTAAAATAATAATAATAATATTTAGTTGAACTAATGTGAGGTGACACTCCGTTTTCCTCAGCCACTAACCCTACACTGAATCTTCATGAAAAAGGTGTGAACACTCAGGTGAGAGGTCTTTGTTGGTTCACATTCCATACATTCCACGGCTATTAATCCAGCCAATGGTATGTCAGGAATTACCATGTCATTATTATATGAATGACAGATTGTGTCTTTTGACGGGAAAAAATGTGCTTATTTAAGCTCCTCTTACAAATATCTTAAAAGGTATTTCAATTCAAGCTATATATATATATATATGAAAAGTAGAAACTTTAAGGTTTCCAGCGTATGTATTGTTTTATTTTTAAGATATTGTTTTATTTTTAAGAAAAGATTTATAGAAGTGTTTTTACAAAATTTCGGTCTAGGGAACGCCGACTCCAGAGGGTTAAAATCCATACTGTGCCTTTGAGTAGCATCATCACTGATGACTGAATTTTATCACATTCAAATATACATGAATCAATCAGTCCGCCAACCTTTTCACTAGAAAAAAAATCTCTTTTATCTCCCCTTCTTAGCCAAATATCAAGTTAAGTGCACGTGAAATGGGAAAATGGATGCTGCCTTTAGTATGGGAATTCATTTTTGCTATGCCAAGAAAACAGCCGTGTGCCCACTTTGTGTTTTGAGTGCTTATACTGAGTCAATACATTTCAGTCTAACCAAACCTTTCCGAAAAGATGGACTAATATCAATAGTACTTAGCAGTGCAGACAAGAGAAATGTAAGTATTTCTGCTCATTTCTGCTGTTTCTGCGCAAAGCTGAATTAGGCGTCTAATTCACATGGCATGTTTTACCTGAAATGGTGCAGCAGTTACATCCATTCCTCTAAGAAATGTCATGTTATACCTTAAATTTATTAATTGAGCAACAACCTAAAATAGTGTAGCTGTTGCATTCCAAGTTAAACAATGCAGCATTTAGGTTCATTTTTACGGCTCCCAGCAGAGTTGGTTAGAACGTTGGACCTTATTGACATGCAGTACGTGGCTGTAGTGTCTAATATTTAGTGTTAATAGTGAACCAGACTCAGTTGGTAATCTAATGATACATACTGTACTTTCTATCTAATGCAGCTAATTAGTCTTTAATGCCAATTAAATAGTGACTTTATCACAGAGCTCTGCTCTCCGGCAGTTTGTGTTCAGTAATATTGGGATGCTTGTGGAAACTGACTGAATATGACTCAAACAGACCCACCTGGAATACCTTTCGCCAGCCGCCACTGAGTATGGACACTATGTGTAATTAACTTAACAATTGTTATCAGCTTTTGACAGATTTACCAGTTACCATTAATCACAATACCTGACCAGTAAGCCCACCTCTTTATCTCATTACAGCCTGTACAACAGCTAATCTAAATCTGTATAATAGCTTTTCTAAAACTACAATTGCACATCATCCGTCTTTCGTTTTCTCGTGGTGATTGGACCTCACTGATCTATTTATTCTTTTAATAGGACGTGTTCATTAGACTATACCTGGATATCTTAATAACACAGGTCACATAATTCATTTTAATGTCTTTAATGTTTTTTTTTTTCAAGGTCATAAACCCGTTTCATTTGCCACATCATTAAAATGTCCCTGTTACCCTTCCTGTATGAACAATGGTCTAAGTCTTGAGTCGCACCTCGGACCCTTTGAGCTTCAAGCTCGGCTTGACCTGCCA
The DNA here is from genome assembly GCA_036984385.1 of Crenuchus spilurus. Taxonomy (NCBI): domain Eukaryota; kingdom Metazoa; phylum Chordata; class Actinopteri; order Characiformes; family Crenuchidae; genus Crenuchus; species Crenuchus spilurus. The sequence goes on along the minus strand of BRDA01008413.1, from coordinate 11,783 downwards.
TCCTTCAAGACGTGGAAGACTGGCATCAAGACTCTTCTCTGTCCTGGCACTGAGGTGGTGAACAAACTCCCACTGGTTGTTCTAACAGCAGAGTCCCTCACAGTCTTCACACACAGACTGAAGAGCATCTCTGTGAGGAGCACTTAAGCAGCACTAGTTTAAACACTTACTGTAATGCTGTAAAGCTCTTATATTGTGTATAATTGTGTATCTTTCCTTCTTTCTGTGTGTTAGCATTAGCACTTGTAGCATCGTTAACTTAATTAGAAAACGTTTAGGTTTGCTTTCATTTCTACTTAGCATTAGATGTTTAGATGTTTGTGTTTATTACATGGTTCTAAGCATGTTCTGAGAGTGATAGTGTTATAATATCCCTATAATGCTATAATATATGTAGTATCTTTATGTTCTCCGTGGTTTTGGCCTTGTTTCCTATTAGCCTGGTTCAGTATTATGGCTGTGCTTATTTCCACTCTGCCCGTGTTTCACCCCCTGCTGTGAATAACGACTATAAAAACACAATTTCACCCAGTAAAGCACCTAAGTACCCACGTCCCACTGCTCTGAATTCTGTTATGTTACAGAAACGAGCAAATCTGAGCATCAAACTCGCATCCCAGAGCAGATAGAAATATAAAGATTTAATAAAGCATGAATGACTGTAATAGCAAACCTTACTGTGCCCACGTTCACCCTGGTTTACCGCTTTGTATTGTATTGAAATTCGATGTCCTATTTTTAGTTTGCACAGGGTGAACCTTCCTACATTTTGACCCCACAACACCCTCTACTGGACAGCCTGAGACTCCCTGTGATGGGCTGTAATTTTGCATGAATTTAACATGATTTGCATTGAAAGCACACAATTAATTCCAGATATATTTCATATCCAGTGAAAATAATAAAAGTATTAAAAGGTTGAACACTATGCATACTAAATAATAATAATAATAATAATAATAATAATATATTTATATAGCATCTTTAACACATACAGTACCAAAAAGTTTGGACATTTGGTGATTTTTCATGATGTAAAAATGTTCTGTATTGTAGATTAATACTAAAGTCATCCAAACTCTGAGTAAATACATATGTAATTATTTAGTAAACAAACAAGTAAACAAACCAGAATATGTTTATATTTGACATTCTTCACAGTAGGCACCTCTTGCTTAGATGCAGTTTTCTTGGCATTTTCTCAGTCAGCTTTATGAGGTAGTCACCTGGAATGGCTTTCAGTTAACAGCTGTGTCTCATCAAGAGTTCATGACTTGCATTTCTTGCCTCTTAATGTGTTTGAGACATCAGTTGTGTGTCTGCTCTGAAGTAAAATCTAAAACATGTTTTGGTTTGTTTAACACTTTTAAGTTTACTACATGATTCCTTATGTGTTCACTCAGAGTTTGGATGACTTCAGTGTTTATTTACAGTGTAGGAAAAAATAAAAAAACTTTTGACTGGTACTATGAATGCAGCTCTTGTGCTTCACAGAGTGTTTTAACACAAAGAGGTAAAAATATTAAAAACAAAGTTTATAACATAAAAGTTTAAAATGAAACTAAAGAATAAAAATCAGTGTAGCTGTAAAATAATAAGAAGTGGTTTATGATGTGTTAGTTTTAGGTTCAGAGTGTGATGGTTCATTTTACTGTGGATTCAATACAACAGCATCAATAATAACAACAACAACAACAACAATAATAATAATAAACAACAATAATAAACAATAATAATAATAATAATAATAAACAACAACAATAATAATAAACAACAATAATAACAATAAATAATAATAATAATAATAATAATAATAAACAATAATAATAATAATAATAATAATTTTAATGTATTGACTGAAGCTGAATTGTTAAAATGAGTTGAATTAACTCAATAAACACAGTTATTTGTTAATACAATATGGTCAGCAGTCATTTAGTGAAATGAGCTCTGCTATATTTTTTTTAACTATGAAAATTAAAAATGTAAAAACTTGTTTACATTTTAATTAATTTTCTTATTCAATTTAGAAAAGTGCAAAATACATTTGGACAAACCAAAAGATTGTTATTTGTTGCATCATAAACGTTATATGTACAGGGGTTAGGCAATGAAACTGAAACAGCCGTCATGTTAGTTTGGGAGGTTTCATGGCTAAATTGGACCAGTCTGGTGGTTCATTAATGTCACATTGCACCAGTAAGAGCAGAGTGTGAAGGTTCAGTTAGCAGGTATGAGCACAGTTATATAGTATATTACAATGCACACAACATTATGGTGACATACCAGAGTTCAAAAGAGGACAAATTGTTGCTGCACGTCTTGCTGGCGCATCTGTGACCAAGACAGCAAGTCTTTGTGTCTAAATATTATTGAGCCACTTTGGGGTGTTTTGGAGGAGCGAGTCAGGAAACGGTTTCCTCCACCAGCATCATGTAGTGACCTGACCACTATCCTGCAAGAAGAATGGCTTAAAATCCCTCTGACCACTGTGCAGGACTTGTAGATGTCATTCACAAGATGAACTGATGCTGTATTGGCTGCAAAAGGAGGCCCTACACCTACTAATAAATTATTGTGGTCTAAAACCTGCTGTTTCACTTTCATTGTCTAACCTGTGTAGAACTCTATGATAGAGGGTTCTATATAAAAATAGGGTTCTATATAGTACCACAAAGGGATCCCCTATTGTTATGAGCCAAAGAACCCTTTCTTGGGTATAGAAGCCTTTTTGCTAAGAGTGCACTTTAAAGAACTAAAAATGATTTTATATTCCTCATGTTACATTTTTAAGAATAATTTTAAATCCGTACACATTCTGTGTTTAGTTCTTAAGAGCCGTCGTCCTGATTGAAGCCTTTGTAATCTCACACATACAAGACCTGGTTGGTCATCACTGGTCAGGAAACCATTTGATGTCGCTGATTCAAAGCGAGGCACACTGTTATGAAGTATAAAAGGGTTTTATTAGACAGAGCAAAGCTGTTTCATGTGCCTCTGCTAAGACCCTCCACTTCTGCTTTGGGGAAATTAATAAGAACGAGCAAAACATTACGGCTAATAATTTACGTAATTATTTTTAATTTTTATAATAAATACATTGTTTTTTTTGAGAAATTGCCCATGTTTAACCAATTTGATGGTGGAGAACACGAGTGAGTACCTGATCACACACAAACTACCACCCCCCATCCCTCCCTACCTTCCTATTTACCTTCCTACCCACCTACTTACCTCCCTCCGTCCCTGTGAAGAGGCAAAGACAATAGAGCTCTTGCCTCTAACCCACCACACCTGAGGCTGATTAGAGGTGTATCTTTTTTTATTTTATAATTTTTTGCCAATTTTTTTCACCTTCCCAATGTAGTAGTAGCCAGTTAACCCATCCCATCCACTAGGGGGCTCTCCCCATCACTTTACACTGTCCCTGACTCTAGGAGGGTGAAGACATGCACAAGCCTCCTCCGCTGCGTGTGATACAGCCACCACCTCTTTTCGAACTACCGCTGATACACCGTCACTGGGGAGCCAACGTGCTCGGAGGAAAGCGCAGGAATCCCCGCTCTGAATGGACCAATCAGTAGATGGCTGAGCCAGCGGACATTACAATGTGAGAGTAATAGTGAGAGTGAGAGCGCCATCTACCTGCCCAGAGAGAACACTGCCAATTTTGCTCTCTTGGGCCCCGACTGTTGATGGCAAACAGCATGAGCGGGATTCAAACTCACGATCCTCTGGTCACAGTGTCAGCGTCTTAACCTGCTGAGGCTTTCAGAAGAAGAAGGTTAAGTTATACCTGCCTGAGATGAAGTGTGGAGGAGATACTGAGACAAAAGAGAGGATTAATAGAGCCTACGCATACACATCTGTTTATTTGATGATATTTTTGCAGAATGAATAGTTAAAGCACTCGAGCTAGCGTGTGCGTGTCGTCCCCGAGCTAAGCTAAGCACCCGGTCATCATCGTATCATTCCTGACCCGACTGCAGGCTTTTATGGGGTTAAACATCCTCGCGAGTCGTGGGTCTGATTGTCCCTGAAGAAGCTGGCAGTTTAAGATGTGCAGCTTTAAATTACAGCGGCGGACAGGAGACGGGACCAACTCCTTCCATCTAGGCACCCGCTCTCTTCCTTCGGCTCTCATCTGTCTGTCTGTTTAATATTCTCTCCCTGCACCTGAGGTTGCTTTGCCGTCTTTTCAGAAAAGAGGTGTCATTGAGAGACGACTGTGACGCAGTTATGAAAAACGAGTCGTCGTCAGCTGTCAGCCGGAGCGCGTTTGAAAAGAGTTATCCGGTGATTTACCGGCCTAATAAATTCCCCCTGCAGCAGGAGCGCAGAGTGGAGCGAGGTGTTGCTCTGTAGGCCAGTACACAGATAGATGTGAGAGGGAGATATATATCCAGAGCTGTACATCTCTCCAGTGAGCCAGAGACAATGAGTCCAGAGACTGGACTCTGCCCCCGGGGACAGGGCCTGAATGAAATCTGAGCAAGTATCTCCTAGAAATCTCTTTGCTCAACTTAGTCCATTTGTCCAAAAGTTACAGCTTCCAGTATGACAAACATGACTTTAGTACAGAGATGTTCTAAGAACCGGCACAACACGACATACAAACCCACTGAAGCTAAGCAGGTCTGGGTCTGGTTAGTACTTGGATGGGAGACCACTAAAGAAAAGCCTGATTTCTTGGACAACAGGTGATGTCCCACTCCTAATAATCTCCATCACTGGCATCACTGTATAGAGTCCTAAAGTGATGGAACTGTTACTCAGATATACAAGAACTATGGATGTGATATGATTCACCCCTATTTCAATACAGTAATATTTGGTTACCCCACGTCATTTGGTTACCACGCCCCCTTCTGACATTCATTCATTCATTCATTCAAGATATTGGTTGAAACGAATCAAAGATGCTGAAATCTTTGTAAAACCCAGCCTTCAAAAGCTGAAAGTAGCCAATAATCTAAGGTGTCACAGGCAGACTGGTCCTAGGCATGTGGGTGCCCTAAGCACAAATGCTACGCAAGTATCTGCCGCGCACCCAACCCCCCATCCATCCCCCCAAGGATACTAAAGTCCATCACTGGCGGGGCCACTGTTTTTAGAATTAGGTGGTGCCCCCATCCAAAAATGGGGCCCCACACGCAGTGCGTAGTCCATGTGAGCAGAGCGCCGGCCCTGGTTACAGAAGAAAATAGGCTATAGATGGCCAATGTCTACCTTTGAATTGTCACCCGTGTCTGCATTGTCAAATTACCCCATTGTGGTGGAAAACTGCAAACCTGGCAACCCTGACCGTGCATCTTCTGCCGAAGCACATCTTCTACCATTTCTATGATTTAACGGAGGACCTTAATGTCTCGCTCCAGCCGCAGGCGACTGATAGAGACGGCTGGATGGGCGCCGGCCTCCACTCCTACAGCCGCAGATATTAATTATCAGTCATTAACACCGATCTACCTGCACTGTAATCATACGTCAGTCTTTTACACACAGACTGGGGTTTATTTATTCACCATTTCATCACCAGATCTTCAGCTAGTCATGATCGTTTGGCTGCGTGGGTTTCCTCTGGAGGTCACGTGAACTGGGTACTCTAAAGTACCCAGTGAGGAGGTAGGGGACTAACCACGACCCTGACCATTATTAAACAGAGAAGGTAGTAGATGGACGGATGGTCGTTTGGGTAAAAAAGCATGTACATAAGGGCAAAATTCTGTATATAATCAGAAAGCAGTGATAATGTGATGATTAACGAGTTCTAACGTAATGAATAGTGTAGCGTGTGTTGTTTTTTATTGTCACGGTGAGTCAGTCTTCATAGAAGACAGGAAAAATGGCCTGGACCAGAGTTATCAATGACAGAGTGACAGCAAACACCTCAATGTCTGTTTGAGACAGGTGAACGATGAGCCTCAGGCCTGAGAATAGATTTGCTTGGGCTGTTTAAATCATGTCTGAGACGTGTTGGCTTTTATCACTGAAATAGCCTCATAATGTAATGACAGAACCTTTTCAACCATCATGTCAAAGCTGAGCTCATCTATTACTTAAAGTCTACTTTAAAACAATGTTGGCAGGAGTACCAGGATACAGGGGTTACCGTTCTGTGAAAAGAAAGGTGAAAAAACTGCAGGAGACCAAAACTGCCTGCTTATTGACCTTTTTGGAGATGCACTGGTAGACATTTACAGCATTTGTCAACATGGAAAGAAACTCTGACACTGTTTACAAAGAAACACTGGTTTAGCAGTGGTCCAAACATTTGGACATGCACCACTATTCAAAAGTTTGCTATATTTGTTTGCATTAATAAAGATAAAGATAAGGTTTAAACTCCATATTTATGTATTCAAAGATCACAAAATCATCCACATTTGTACATTTGTTATTGGTTGTTGTTGTAATTACCACAAGTTGTCAATTGATGGATATTTACTGTAGTTTCAATGGTTACCAGAGTATTGGTATAGACCAGGGGTGCACAATACGTCGATCACGATCTACGCGTTGATCGCAAAGGTATTGTGGGTAGATCGCATGGCATTTTAAAAAATAGACGTCAGCCTATCACCCGTCCTCACTATAAAACATCTCACTTGATTGACATACAGGGAGACTGGTTGAGCACTAGGACCCAGCGGAATTCCAAGCCTCTCCATCTGAATCTAGTTTCACTTTGGACCGCCCACAAGCTCATTTGATTGGCTCTGGTGTTTCTTGCTAATGTGTGATTGGCCGTCTCCGCCATCGCTTCATGAAACAGGGTCTGGACTTGTAAACCAGCGTTTTTTAAGTTGGCCAGCAGTCCGTGTTCTCCTGTCACTGTAAGTTCTTAACATGTATGTTTGTTCTGCCTGTGTAAGAAGCCTAAAACTGAGCATTTCCATACGGAGTGGAGGACTTTTTTACTGTCATTTTTAAGTGTGTTTGTCTTGACTACATTACTCAGCTTCAGCCTTTTCACACGTGAAGATCATGAAGTCCAAGTACGGTTCCACTATGACTGATGATCATTTGGATGTTTTCTTGAGGCTGGCTATCAGCAACTACTGTCCAGACTATGCATCCCTGACTGATTCCATTCAGTGCAAGTCATCAGAGTAAAGTAGGCTAATGACAAGACATGTACACAGTTGTATTGTGTAATATGGGTTCATGTAGTTATTCAAGGTACACCAGCATACACTGTACACATACATTGTTAATATTTGTATAAATAAATATATGTCTTGCATTTTTATATTAGGTAGATC
>BRDA01008411.1:31930-47962 GCA_036984385.1 Crenuchus spilurus | reverse complement strand
GAGAGAGAGAGAGAGAGAGAGAGAGAGAGAGAGAGAGAGAGAGAGAGAGAGAGAGAGAGCTGAAAGGCATTGCTGCATAGTGAAGGCTATTTATATTACTCTTACATAACACACACACACACGCACACACACACACAAACATACTTCAAGAAATGCTGATGGCACCACATACACACCCTTTGTGTGTTAACTGGAGGAGCACAACGTTCAAAATTCAGCTAGATAACACAAACAGAACTTCTCTCTCTGTATCTCTCTTTCTTTATCACTCTCACTCTATATTTAAGGTCAATGCTAAGGGGTGTGCATAAGCTTCCATTACTTGTTAGCTACATTAGCCCCCAGTGCAAAGCTATAGATGTAATTTTGCATGTGTGTGTGTGTGTGTGTGGGGGGGGGGGTCGAGTGTGTATCAGCTGATGGATACACTTGGATTGTGGGGGGAGGGGCTCTCTCTCCATATCCAATCTCCATAAATTAGCTCTGATGACTGACGTCTCTTAATGACTCCGCCTTTTCCCGCCTCACTGGGGGAGGGAGGGGTCAGAGGTCGGCGCGTGCCGGCTGTAAACACGCCCCCTTCTCCCCAAAGTAAAGAGGGGTGAGGGGTCTTATTTTAGAAACGGTGCGTCGCTTTTATTTTGCCTCCCCTCACAGGGGGCTGGGCTGAACTCAGTAACCCCAACAACCCCATCACCCCCATCCCTGCACCACCCCCACCACCTCTTCCTCCTCCTCCACCCCCACACTGAACACTGCAGCTCAGATTAAAGGCTGAAATTATGGAAATGCATTCAAAAACAGCCAAACTGTCCCAAATACAGACTCAACTTGTCCTTAATACATAACATCAAACACAAAAAAACTTTTATTTATCAGTAAAATTAAAAAAATAATGACTAATTCATTTTAAAATTGATTTTATTTAAATAAACTTGTAGTGTTATATACACATTATATATATATATATATATATATATATATATATATATATATAAATATAATATGTGTATATTATAAAATTATATATTGAAATGTTAAAAAAATAAATAAATAAAAATGTAATGTTAATGAATACTAATTTAGAATTATGATAAAAATAATATATAAGTAATATATAAATATTGTAAAACATGCTGGAGACTCTAAATATTATATGATTTAAATTTGATATTAAACAGTTGAAGAATGAATGTGTATGTGCATGTGTGAGAGAGATTCTAGGTCAGTAGTTTTGGTGTGTTGATTTTAAAGCTGCACTGAGCACAGACAGAGCATAACACACACACACACACACACACAGACACATACACACTTCTCTGGATGCCCTGAAGACGAGCAGACAAAAGAGCTCAGAGAGTGAAAGAAAACAAAGAGTGAAAAAAATAAAATAAAACACAAAAGACAAAAGCAGGAAGGAATCAGTGTGCTTCCTTTCTTCTTTCTGTGCAGAGAGGATGAATAAAAGCGAGGGAGTGGGGGAGGAGAGGAAAGCGGGGATGGAGAGAGTGAGTGAGAGATAAAAGAAGAGAGCAGGGATGAGAGAGATGCCTTGGGGGCTGGATGATTCTGGAAAAGAGGAAATACTGAAGGGGGAGAGGAGGAGAGGAGAGAAAATAAGAGAAAAGATGAGATGATGTGAGCAGAGAAAAGAAAAAGAGATGAGTAGAGATGAAACAAGAATGCAAGAGAACAGAAGAGCAGAAGAGAGAAGTGAAGAGGAGAGGTGTGGAGAGAAAAGAAGAGAAGGGAAGAGAAAATGAGAGATGAGCAGATGAAAAGACGAAGAGAGAAGAGAAAATGAGAGATGAGCAGTCAAAAAGACGAGTGAAAAGATGAGAGAAGAGATAGTTTAATCAGAGTTAAAAGTCTTTCAGGATTAGCATGGCTGCCTATTAAATGAATAAGTCCATAGATGCTCTTAAAGTGAAAGTCGACAAATTTTTCAACATTTCTGCATAATTCTCTCATTGAGATGTACTCAGTCATTCAGAGTGACTCAGATCTCTGGAACTCTGAATGGAACCAGATGTAATAACACAAATATCTCCTTTATATTTACTCTGCAAACCCACCAGTGAACCTACACACGTCTTCTGAGTGATTTTATGTGTAAAATAGTGATAAATCTGCTAAAATAAGTTATCTTTGGGAAATATTTTGCTGTACAACACCCTGCATGTATCCCTCCACAATGAATGCATTTAAAAAATCATCCAAAATCTTCTAAAAACTATTATCAGATATCAGACAGTCATCACCATCTGATGTAATAACTTCCTGTAAGGGAACTTCAGATGTCTGGTTACCATCAAAACCGCTGTGAACTGTTCTGACTCTAGAGAGTCACTCTAGGTGAGTTTGTCTACATTTTAAACATCTAATTATGCAGAAATGTATGAAAATTTGGTGGAGTTCCCCTTGTACGTATGGGTATGTGTATGGCCTAGAGACAGTGCCAGAGCAATTGTTGCTGGGTATGAGATTTGGGTTACGAAGCAGAGTGCGTTGGGAACGTCTGATTGGCTGGAAATGTTGCTATCTGAGCCGTGATTGGTCGGTCTGAGAATCACGCCGTTGGACGCAGAACCCTTTGAACTGTGAGACGGCGGAATACCCAGGTCCCGTAACACGCACACACACACTCATACATATACATACTGACAGACGCACATGCACTGACTTAGTGAGCTCTGATATCATGCAGTATGTGTGTGTGTGTGTGTGTGTGTGTGTGTGTGTGTGTGTGTGTGTGTGTGTGTGTGACATGAGGACACGAGTCCTCCCAAAGCATGTTAAAATGCAGTGACTAATGCATTACAGCATTACATTCAAAGTAACCATGCACAACGCTCGGTATTGCTATATTTGTGGGGACATCCCATTGCCTCATATTACATTGCAACTGGCTAATACTAAATGTAATCCTAAACCTAAGCTCTAGAACCAAAAAGCAACCTGCCTTCACTTTTACTTTATCAACAATGTGTTACATTTTGTTTTGGTTTTTATTGGCACTGCTTTCTGCAATCCCACTTCTACAGATTATACTCATAATCATATCATTGTTTGAATGTTCGGGGTACCCGCAAAGGGATAAAAACAAGGCAAAGCAAAGTGTATGTGTTTGTGTTATGCATGCATGGAGGAACAGCCTACAGAGACGTTTCCGCCTCTCTGCACTAACATCGACCAATCAGGACACAGCGCAAAAACACACACACCAACACTCCTGTCACGCAACATGAACACACATGCACACACACACACACACGCACGCACACACGCACGCACACACACACACACACACAACCTCATACGCTTGGGACGTCTCTCTTTTGGGTCACACACTCAAAGATTTCTCTTATTTCTCTCAGACCTGGTTACACACCTGGTGTCTCTGTACTTCCTCTCTTCTGCTACATTTGTCTTACATTTAACCAAAAGTCCGTTTCCAACATTTGTATTGTTTATGTGCTGCTTTAGTATAAAAAAAGTCATAATTCACATTTAATAAGGCCGAACCTGAACATTCAAATTTTATATTCAGTTTTTAATTTTGGGATAAATGTAGTGCAGGAGCCACAAGTCTAGTTTAATGTTTCCATGCATTTTAGCACCACCTCTAGGCTACTAGAGGGGTAATATGTGATGGGTCAGGGGTTACAAGATATGAAATATCTCATGGTAGAGGGTTCTTAGCACAAATGTGAACACAAAACGGGAACACAGAATATCGTAAAGCAGAGGTGGGAAAGTGTAGTTTACGTAACCTCTATCTGTCACTGTGACTGATATATGCAAATGCACTCTAGTGCAACTGGCTGCCTTTGTTCATGAAGCAGTCTAAGCTGAAACACTCCTTATAACTTCAAACTTGTAAGCAAAAATGCTGCATGCTGAAATGGTGGATACATGAAAATGGCGGTTTATGTGACATCACAAAGTTCAAAATGGGAATAAACTTTTTGGTTTTCCATGATGTGAGGCCTTTAATAACCAGTTTTAATAACTAGTATATGATCTGCCTTCAACATGTAGTAACACACATATTAATGTATTTGTGAGGACATTGCATTTACTGGGTATTAGGACTGTATGAAAATATTGATACATGTAAAGTATTGTGAAATTATATTCAGTGATACGGATTCTCAAAAACACAGTATATATTTATAATGAATAGGTTACACGTAAAGAAGTGTTTGATTTTATGCTGTTTTAACACCCGACCACTAGATAGCAGTGTTGTAATCTTCCACCACTGGACTCTTCCACTCCAACAGAAACAAGTAGTGTAAAGACTCACTGCTGATGGTAGATTTAAAATAATCATAATATATTCATATATCAGAACTCCTGTATCATTATATGTATCGTATTGACAGGTTTTTACACACACAGCCCTACACAATCTTTTTGTGGTGAAAATGGCATATTTCATTGTGAGGACCAGCAAGGATTGTTCCTGTATTCCTGTCATTATAAAGAGGCACACATTCACTCCTTTATACGGTTGATTATTTTCAACATATTAACACAATCTGAAGCTGCTCAGATCTCCTGAGACCAGTCCTGCCTTCATACACACTTTTGCACCACTGCATCTTTACTCAGGGGAAGTGTGTGTGTGTGTGTGTGTGTTTGTGTGTGAGTGAGCTCTGAGCCATCCACAAAATATAGAAGTAAGTACATTACAGATGTGTGAAATACACTATATTATCAAAAGACTATCCGCATGCATTTCTTCATCAACTGTATTAACAGTTTGTCCTCTTTTACTACAGCAACAGCCTCTAGACTCTAGATCTTACACTAGATGTTGCAACATTGCTGTAAGGATTTTATTGTATTCAGCCATTAGCGAGATCAGGTGACGATATTGGATGATTAGTTCTGGACACTCCAGAGAGCTCTGGTACTGGTGTTTATACCCCTCTAGGTGTCCTTGGCATGGGCATGGTGACTTTTATTGGTCAGTGCTTTTCTATGGAGATTAGAGAAGCATCGGTGACCTTAAAGCAAGATTATTTGGGACTCATCGGGTCAGACTTCACATTTCATGCACATACAGACTGCTAGCGTGTGTGTGTGTGTGTGTGTGTGTGTGTATTTTCTGCCTAGCAACCGAAATGGTCCTCACTTTGGTAGCAATTTTTTGTGGTTTTAAATTAAAATAAAAATATAGTTAATTTGGTTAATGTAAAGTGACAGCTCGCATTTGGGTGCCATCTAGTGTCTGAACATTTAAACAGTTTGTCTCTAGATGCAGCAGAAAACATGGTCCTCACTTCCCTGAGTATTTTACTTGGTCCTCACTTATAGGCAATTACAAGATTGTGTGTATGTATGTGTTCATTACCTTGAGTTGGGTCATGGCTCTCCCAGAACACTTTGAGCAGCTTCTCCAGGCTCACGTCTTTAGTTGAGTAGACCACTCTCACCACCTCTGTATGTCCAGTTAGACCTGACCAGACACATGAAAGCAATACTTCAGCTCAAGCAGTCAAAAATGCACACAATTAGTGGGACACCAATCATTAGAGTATTGAAAATCAGAGTTCATCATGCTTTTGCTAGAGTTACTTTTTCTTTTCTCCAGGGAAGGCTTAATTATCTGGAGCATTGCTGTGAGGATTTGATTGTATTCAGACACAAGAGCATGAGGATATTAGATGATCACCACCTCCACCTCATACCCAACTCCACCAACTCATCCAAAAAGTACCATAGGGAGCAGACAGCACAGTTCCAGAATGCTGGGGGTGCTTTACACCTCTCTGCCCCATGCCTTGCTGTAAATGTAATGCTGTGCATTTTTGCAAGTAGCTGAAATCAATCTTTAGAAGGGCTGTTCACAAACTTTTGGACATGTATTGTATTTGACAAAAAACACAATCTGATGAAGCAGTTAGAGTGATGCTAACTGGTGGGGTAGAGGGTAGAGAAGAAGTCTTAGGGGGCCAAGCATGTCGTTTGGGTTAAAACTGTATTTTTCATCAAACTCTGACTTTAATCAGACAGTCTGAGGAGATCTGATGAAACAGCAGATGTGGGAGGAGCGTGTGAGGATCTGAACCTGCACTGCCGCGCACACACACACACAAACACACACACACACACGCAAACACAAACACACTGCAGCTGTGCCTAGCTACAAGTAGGTCACTGAGGGGGGGTGAGGGTAGAGGGGGGTTTCACTGCAGAAAATTGTAGAAAAGAGAGAGAGGGAGAGCAGGGGTGAGTGAGAAAGGATGACTGAGAGAGCGAGATAGGAGTGGAAGAGGGTGATGGAGAACATAAAAGGTGTGTGTGTGTGTGTTCTTACCTGAACACACCTCCTGGTAAGTGGGGTTTGGAGTGAATCCCCCTGCATATCCCACCTGAGTAGAAAACACTCCAGGAACTTTCCAGAAACGCCGCTCTGCACCCCAAAAACAGCCCATACCTGCACGCGTACACACACACACACACACACACATTTTAATAATACAAATTAATAGACAATAAATATTGATTGTACAATTTCAAGTTTACATAATTAATACAAATTATTATGAGTTCATTAATAAGCAAATATTAGTGCAGTGTCAATAAGTCTGTTGATATGATCTGTTCTCATTAGCCATAAAGAACAGTTTACATGTGTGAGAGACGCATGTGTGATGGTCTTCATGCTGTCTGGAAAACTGACATTGTACCTTTTCAAGTTTACATAATTAATAATAATTAATACGAGGCTATGAATAATCAAATATTAGTGCTGTATCAATAAGTCTGTTGATATGGTTTGTATCATGATACAGGAGTACTGATATAACATTTTGTAATACTGTAATTAAGGTGATTTAATGTGACATTTTAAATCTAATTTTAGTCCCAGCACTACTTCTTTTTGAGAGTGGAAGAATATAATGGTTGAAGATAGATTACAACACTGCCATCAGTGTTCAGGGGTTTAAACAATCTTTAGATGTAAAACATTCATTATGAATCCACACTGAGTTTATGAGAATCATATCAGTAAATATAATTTGTATTAATATTTTCTTAATCGTCTAGTTAATATTAACAATTAATAATTAACCTGTTGTTGTTGACTAAACATCTAAATGAGCTTTACTATAGAGTTATGGTAAATAAAAAACACAAACATATTAAAGTCATTCCAAACTTATGAACCATATACAGGGCTTAGACAATGAAACTGAAACACCTGGTTTTAGACCACAATAATTTATTAGTAGGTGTAGGGCCTCCTTTTGCGGCCAATACAGCTCAGTTCGTCTTGGGAATGACATATACAAGTCCTGCACAGTGGTCAGAGGGATTTTAAGACATTCTTCTTGCAGGATAGTGACCAGGTCACTACGTGATGCTGGTGGAGGAAAGCGTTTCCTGACTCGCTCCTCCAAAACACCCCAAAGTGGCTCAATAATATTTAGACACAAAGACTTGCTGTCTTGGTCACAGATGCACCGGCAAGACGTGCACCAACAATTTATCCTCTTTTGAACTCTGGTATGTCACCCATAATGTTGTGTGCATTGTAATATACTATATAACTGTGCTCTTACCTGCTAACTGAACCTTCACACTCTGCTCTTACTGGTGCAATGTGCATTTAATGAAGATTGGCCACCAGACTGGTCCAATTTAGCCATGAAACCTCCCACACTAACATGACAGCTGTTTCACTTTCATTGTCTAACCCCTGTAAGTTTACTACTATATTATTGTGTATAGTTTATTATAGCTCGTAATGTGCATGTTACACTACCAGTCAAAAGTTTGGGTGTGTGGGCTGCTCAGAAAAATATGTAGCATTTTCAGACCAAATACAGTGTGAAATTTCATGATTTGCTGAAAGAAAAGTGAATTGCTGTGAAACATTAACCACAAAGAACAGTTTAAGTGTGTGTGTGCATGAGTCACACCAAACATGATCATCGTCATGCCGTCCGGAAAAGGCTCCACAGTAGGCTGGCCTGTGGCTGCATGTTTCCCTAAAAAAGAGAGAGAAAACGTTATATAAAAAAGGTTTGTAATTAATTTAAAAAGGTAAACAGTCAAATTTTATACTCATTATACATAAAGTGAGATCATTATGACTTATAACTCATGAGTTGGCTGGCACAGTAATACGATGGTCAGTTGGCTCTGTGGGCAGCTGCTGGGCATCTCCATAAAGTTTATCAGCAGATGGACGCATGAAGTGCTCTAAAATCTGGGCTGTTTTGACATTGGACTTGATAAAAGGCACTGTGGGCAGCTGCTGGGCATCTCCATAAAGTTTATCAGCAGAAGGAAGCATGAAGTGCTCTAAAATCTGGGCTGTGTTGACATTTTACCAACACCAGCAGCCCAAACCATCACAGACTGCAGAACCTGCACACTGGACTTCAGACACCTTGTTTTCTGTGTCTGTCCACTCTTCCTCCAGACTCTAGGAGCTTGATTTACAAATCAAGTTCTGGTTTTGATAAGTCCAGGTAATACATTTCTAATGTTGTCTCTGGTTTAGGAGTGTTGATATTAGGACTGTGGCAGTTACACAGTATTTATACTGTCTGAATAGTCATTTACTCAAACTCACAATCACATATTATTATTTAAGCTATAAGTCATACTGATTAACATAAAAAAATAAAAAGGTTGAAATATGTAAAATAATTACATTATGAACAAAAATGTAATATTTTGATGTATGATGATTTTGACTATTTTAATTTGGAGCACAATGCACAAAAGCCTATTAAATATTAATATTAGAAACACTGAAGTCAGGTATAAAAAATATATTTCTATTATTTTTATTTTATTATTATGTTTTCTGGCATTTTCTCTGTGTGTAGATATTAAACAAGATGGAGCAGTGTGTGTGTGTGTGTGTGTGTGTTTGTGTGTGGATTAGTGCAGATTTACCCGGCCTGCCCGATTTAAGCGGGATCAAAGCTGAGTCTGTACACTGAGAGACACTTAACAGATTATAATACACACACATATATAAACACACACACACACTGAATGTGCCGACTCAACTGCTTTTGTTTCTTTGAAACAATTAGATGTAATAGATTACAATAATATTTAATAAATAATGCACAAAGTCTCTAAAAGGTATAAAATATTTTGTTTTAATTGTCTCTATATTCAAACTTCACAATTTCAGAAGATGTATGTGTTAATAGGGAAATTAAGATTGAAAGTTCTCTGCATAATTAAATGTTTAAGATGTAATCAGACTCATTCAGAGATGGTTTGGTGTGAAACGCTCAAGTCTACAGTCAGTAAAGTGGTTTTGATAGGAATCAGATATGTGAAGCCTCTAAAAGCTACTGCACAGTATTACTGATGGACCATTTTTTCAATGGCCGATGCTGATATTTTTTGCTTCTGATAATATATAAACATAAATCTAATAAAACTAATAAATTGACTTCAGAAGAGAGGACAGGATTATCAGTCATGCCTGTTACTGCCTGAGAGTGGTGATACTGACACTAGGGGGAGCTCTATCATTGTTCTACAGCAGTTACACTGATAAAGATGCCTGTATATGTGCCTGTAAATGTTCCATTTTTTCTTTACATTCCTTGTGAGCATAGAACAACTTGATTAAACTACACAGTATTTTATTACATGAAATGGTTATGAACATACTGTCTAATGTCAAATGATAGTCTTGAGAAGATTTTTTAATCAATTCAAAGTGGTGGGACACATGCAAGGCATGTATGGCAAAACAGCCCCAGAGAGTTAAATATATATAGTGTCCGAGAGGGTTAGAAATTAAGAAACGGAATGCACTGTGCCAGGCTGGCATTAGAGAAACAGAGGAGGGAGAAAAATGCACAGATGTGGCATGGATTAGAGAGAAGGAGACTGAAGTGATTTACAGTCTAAAGCTACACACACACACACACTCAGAGGACAGTGATAAACCCTCTTTTTCTAATCTCCAGTTTAGATTACATGCTATACTGACCTGTACGCTGACCTCAGCAGTATGTGTTAACCAGCACATCTTACTATACAAGCTAAAAACCACATCAGAACACACCAGATAAAGGTCTATAATGGAGTCCCATAATGCATCACACTCACATACATGTCAGAATTATCAGACAGATGCAGATAAAGAAACCCTATTTAACTCTATAATAATGTGGAAATCTAACACTAACATCTAACTAGAAAAGTCCAGTTGCTGAAGGAAATGCTCAATGGCTGTGGCATCTAAAGTGGTTCCGACTTCCAGGCTGTTGCTACATGGTCAATAAAATGCAGTTGTATTTGCTCAGTGGTTAATAAGGTATTGCTATGTGGTTGCTAGCTAGTTATGTGGTTGCTAACTAGTCTATGGTACCACAGATAGTTGATGCAGTGTTGCTTGGTGGTTGCTGTGGTATCCCAGATAGTTGCTAGGGTGTTGCTAGGTGGTTGCTTTGGCATCTCAGGTGGTTGGTATGAAGTTGCAAAGTGGTTGCTAGGGTGTGGCTAGGTAGCTGCTATGGTGTCCCATAGTTGCTATGGTGTTACTTTGTGGTTGCTATAGCATCACTGGTGGTTGGCATGATGTTGCTAAGTGGTTGCTAGGGTGTGGTTAGGTAGTTGCTATGGTATCCCATAGTTGCTATGGTGTTACTTTGTGGTTGCTATAGCATCACTGGTGGTTGGCATGAAGTTGCTAAGTGGTTGGTAGGGTGTTGCTTGGAGGTTGCTATGGCATTGCAGGTGTTTGGTATGAAGGTGCCAAAATTGCTAACTGGTTGCCACTGTGTTGCTATGTGGCTGCTATGGTGTTGCTAGGTCGTTGCTATGGTATCACAAAGTTACTATAGACTGTGGTTGCTAAGTGGTTCCCAGGTGGTTGCTGTGGTGTCTCAGATGTTATATTTGTAACATTTTTACATCTGAAGTGTACCAAAACATTTGCACACCATTAAATCCTATGGGAAAAAAATCGCAATAAGATTTTACTCTCAACTAACATTAAAAACAGTAATTAAGACCAACATACGATTCTCCTGAACAGCACAGATGTCAAGCAACAAATATCACACTTATGATTCTCAGTAACTACACTGACCACACAGCCCCACAGCATGATGTAACCGTCACCAAATATGTTCTTTTTCCACCATGCATACCACCCCTTGTTATGTCCAAATAACTCAATTTTAGTTTCACCAGCCCACAGCAGCTTATTCCAAAATGAAACTGGCTTGTCCAAATTGGCTTTAACATACCTCAAGTCACTCCATTTGTGGCGTGTGCGCAGCCTCTCCTTGTGCAAAGTGCACTGGAAAGTTGACCGATGCACAGTGACACCATCTGTAGCAAGATGATCTTGTAGGTCTTTGGAGCTGGTCTGTGGGTTGACTGTGACTGTTCTCACTATCCTTCA
The DNA here is from genome assembly GCA_036984385.1 of Crenuchus spilurus. Taxonomy (NCBI): domain Eukaryota; kingdom Metazoa; phylum Chordata; class Actinopteri; order Characiformes; family Crenuchidae; genus Crenuchus; species Crenuchus spilurus. Next base: position 36,552 of record BRDA01008411.1, on the reverse strand, counting down.
CCTCTGCCTATCTGAGATTTTTCTTGGCCTGCCACTTTGGGCCTTAACTAGAACTGTGCCTGTGGTCTTCCATTTCCTCTGTTTTCAGGTCATTTGAGAGCTGTTTTGAGGGTCCCATGGTGCCACTCTTCAGAGAAAGTGCAAAGAGGAGAAAAACTTGCAAATGGAAACCTTAAACCATTCTCATAAATGGATTCCCCTGTGGAAATTTTCTGTTCAATAATTAGTGCTAAAGGTATTCAAATCAATAAAATGACAAGGGTGCCCAAATTTATGCACATGTCTAGATTTGTTTAAATAATTATTGCACACATTCTGTAAGTCCTATAAACTTCATTTCACTTCTCAAATATCACTGTGTTCATCTGCTATATTAAATATTTAACTGAAATTGCTGATCCAAACAGCCAATGATTTATAAAAGAAATCTGAAAAAATTATCAGGGGTGCCCAAACTTTTCATACCACTGTAATTACATGTAAGTTGAATATAGAATTAGAAGCTTTTTCTTTTCAAAATACAGCAATATGGTGGGAAAGGTATGAATCTGGCAACCCTGCAGGGGTTAAAATATGAAGAATTTGATTTAAGGAGTTTTGGATAATAAATCATTATTAATATTGATTGGTATAGATCAGGGATACTCATTGCGCGGCTCCCGAGCCACATGCGGTTTGCCGTGCTTTATTGGTGGCTCTCGTGACCGGTTACGAAAGTGCGCCAGCACAGCCAAAGTATTTTTAAAGCATGCTACAGAGACATATACTGTAATGCGCTCTACATTCCAAGCACTTGCCCTCTCATTTTGCCTCAATTAAAGTTGGCTCCAAATGGGGGATACCGTGGAACCTGGCAACACAGGCACCGTTTCCAACAGCAGGCTGCACGAGACAGCAGAGCACAGTTGCCAGGTTCACGGTTTAACACTTATAAAAGAACTAATAAAACACTCATGTTACCATATTATTAATGACTTTAAGATAAATATCAATACTGATAATAAATCCCTTATAAACAAAATACTAAGTCGTACACAGTTGTTTTGCCATTCGCTTTAAACGTGTGACAGACATATATTTTGGGCTAGTTTAAGCTTCTAAAGGGCGGGTTTTAGATTGACTTTAGGCTTGATATTTTTGTTGGACCTGGCAACCCTGCAGCAGGGTGGCTACATGGCAGCAGCGATTCTAAAAGCTAGCTAGAGCAATATATTCAGTGCGCAAAGGTTTAGTCCATAGGTGGGCTGTTTATTTTTTTCCATTATTTGAGTGACTTGGGGTGATATTGTGGCTCTCTCCTTGACTTTGATCCGTCAATATGGCTCTTTTGAAAAAAATAGTGAGGATCACTGGTATAGGCAGTATATTGAGATTTTCGGTAATATTGTCCGGCCCTGAACACAAGCCCACCTCCTCCTCCTCCTCCTCCAGTCTTCACACTGCCTTTCTCTCGCTTTCGCTCTCCCCGGCTTTTGTATTGGGTTTTTTATCCTCCCATGGAGTTCTGGCGGTAGTCCAGGCGATGCCAGTCTGTCTCCTTTTCACCGTGAGCCCAGAAACAGTGCCAGGCAAACGCCTTCAAACATACCAAACACAACCAGAGAGAGAGAGAAAGAGAGAGAGTAAAATAGAGAAACAGAAACAGGGCGGGCGAGCATGACAAAGAGTAAGGCAGGAGGAGACGACGCTATCTCAAAGAGGACTTTTTTTCATCTATTTGGGCAAAACTTTGCAGAAAAGCTGCCCCGTGTTTGAGTTTTAAAAAGCAAGAGGGTGGATGAGAAACCAAACAGTTGACAAAACCAGCGGACAGCAGGACTCAATCAGGATTTCAGGGCTCGACTCTAGCAGACTCAAATGAACTCCCAACCTGGATCTGTGCAGCCGAACCTTCACTAGGATGCCTACAAACCAGGAAATACACCTCCCTGGACTACAGCAAGGCTTGCTTCTTTGTTTTGGTCCAGCTTCCGCCATGTTGAGGATCTACAGACGTGGACGTATGCCAGCACACTGCAGTGTCAGAGCTATAAGGTGGGCATATGGCCGCGTTCTGATTGGCTGGATCGTTCGCATTCACAGGTGGAACTTCTGGCCACGGTTCACAATGTCCAAATCCTGCCGAGCGTCATGTGCCCCTTTGGAACCTTCTGGGAACGTTCTGGCACTGCTGATCTTGGTTAAGTTAAGCGAGGGTGGAAATGTTATTACTGAGGAATTCCTAAACAAGACAAACAACATCTCTGAAACGGGTCATCATGGATCTGAGAAGTGGATTTGAACTCATCACAAATCACGCAAAAATAACACCAATCATTTCAAATGAAAACATGCGTGTAAGCAAACAGTCTCCTCTATGCACTAAACTGCATCACCAACTGATTGATTAGCATCAGTGTTCAGAGAGGTAGTGATAGTGATTATCTAAAAAAACGTCAATAATCCATTTGATTAATCATCTGTCAAATCAATCAGTCATTTGGTTTAATCATGTTGATTGTTGTCATTTTTAAAAATTAACAGAGCCATAATCAACTTGATTAATCAACTGTCCAATTAATTGGTCAGTCGATTAAATCGTGCTGATTATGGTTGTATTGTCGTTCGCTGATTGTTTTTAAACAATCGTCCAGCACGTTATTAGGCCAGTAAACCAACAAATGTCACATTTATAGGCACATGTGCAGTCTTAATAGTGTAGCTGCTGTAGAACAATGTTAGAGCTCCCCATAGTGTCACCACTCTACAGGCAAGACTGATAAGCATATCCTTTAATCTAACAATCAACAATATCAGTGTTACGTATCTGCCATTGACCATGGAATAAAACAACAACAATCAATCACTGAAGAAAAATAAAGGAAACATTTAGTTTCTATTTGCTTATATTAGGGCTGCAAATTTTTGGGAATTGAGCGAATCGATCCAGAATTGATTCTTGGGGTCACAAATCGATTTTTTTCCGATTCTTTCAAATACAAACGAAATACTTCACCGTTGCAATCTCTGCAAATCGCATGAGTCACGTCAAGCCCTTTCTTACCCGGGCCGGGTTGACGGTAAAATCCAAACTGTTTCCAAATGGTTGCTTTCAAAGACCGCGGCTTGGCTTGCATGCCTGTACATAGCTGACGCTGCTTCCTTGTTTTGCCTAGCACTACGATGGCTGAGAAGGCACATCCACACCCGCAAAAAAAATACATTTTTTGAAAACGAGAATCGATTCTAAATCGTTCAATGTTAGAAACGCGATTCGAGCTCGAAGCAATTTTTTCCTGCACCCCTAGCTTACCGGTATATACATGGATATTATATTTATAGAGGTTGACCGATTATCAGCCATGATGGTTATCTGAACTGTTAACAATGTTCTGATTATCAATATCATTTCACATTATTGTGTTTATTTATACACTCATCTGACACAAACACAAAAAACTGCCTAAATTCTTTAGTCTGGCATGCCCATAGTGGTATCTGATTGATAATAATGTGGACCATATGTGGAGTAAATCCAATCAAACATGTTTTTAACTGTCTAAAGGACTAAGCTCTTTATTTTTTATAAGGTTCTGATATTAAACTATGTTTATTTAATGTAAGCAGTGAATAAGGGCTGCATCCTTGTACAAATATCACATTAATTGTAAAACAACAACAACAAAAAAAAACAGTTATCAGTGTCCTTGATTACTAATAATCAGTACTTGTATCAGCCTTGAAACATATTGGCTGACCCTTACTTTCAATACCCACTCTGAATTGAATGTATTTTGAAAGTAAAAGGAAAGTTTGTACACTTCAGCCCAGACTAGGTACATTGGTGCTTGAAAGTTTGTGAACCCTTTAGAATTTTCTATATTTCTGCATAAATATGACCTAAAACATGATCAGATTTTCACACAAGTCCTAAAAGTAGATAAAGAGAACCCAGTTAAACAAATGAGACACACATATTATACTTCCACATTTATTTAATGAGGAAAATGATCCAATATGACATATTTGTGAGAGGCAAAAGTATGTGAACCTCTAGGATTAGCAGTTAATTTGAAAGTGAAATTAGAGTCAAGTGCTTTCAATCAATGACAATCAGGTGTGAGAGGGTACCCTGTTTTATTTAAAAAACAAGCATTTATCAAAGTCTGCACTTCACAACACATGTTTGCGGAAGTGTATCATGGCACAACCAAAAGAGATTCCTGAGGAGCTCAGAAAATGAGCTGGAAAAGGTTACAAAACCATCTCTAAAGAGTTTGGACTCCACCAATCCACAGTCAGACAGATTGTGTACAAATGGAAGAAGATCAAGACCACTGTTACCCTCCCCAGGAGTGGTCGACCAACAAATATCACTCCAAGAGCAAGGCGTGTAATAGTCTGCGAGGTCACAAAAGACCCCAGGGTAACTTTTAAGCAACTGAAGGCCTCTCTCACATTGGCTAATGTTAATATTACCATAATGTCCTCCATCAGGAGAACATTGAACAACAATGGTGTGCATGGCAGGGTTCCAAGAGCAAGTCCACTTACATTTAAGTACTTGCCGATACCAAGTACCAATAAGAGTACTAATAAATATCAATACTTACAATGAAAATGAAACGGAGGCTGTATGTGTG
>BRDA01008411.1:0-15652 GCA_036984385.1 Crenuchus spilurus | reverse complement strand
AAATAAATATATATATATATATATATATATATAAATAAATATATATATATATATATATATATATATATATATATGAATGAAATGTAATGCAGTTTAATATGCTGCAATTTTTTCCCTAAAACAATATATTGCAATAAAATTTCAATACAGTGCATTTTTATATATGAAACTATGCTCTCTCTCTGTCTTAGCTCTGCAGATCCAGTTTGCGGTGGGATTATAGTAAATCTGCACTGGCTCTTCCACCACACACACACACACACACACACACACACACACACACACACACACACCCTCATCCTCTGCACTGTAAAGAGGCTTTAATAAAACCCGTTTAGGGCCGGTCCGAGAGACAGAGACAGACAGATGCTCCGAACTTCAGAAATGAACAGAAGGCAATGGAAAAGAGAGAGAGAATGTATATGTATAATTGAATGAATTAATAATTGATAATTAATCATTGTTGTTTTTGTTCCTTTTGAATAATGTAGATGTTAGTTGTTAAAATATATTCCACCTAATGAAGCAATCTCACATTGCATCCCATAATCAACAGAAGGAAAAAAAATATTACAGTGGTATTGTGTAAAGGTCAATTTCTCAACTGCAGTGTTGCTAAGAATCAACTAATGGGACAAAGTGACTAACCATACTATACATTGTACTATGGTGCTCTTGTACTTATGGTACTATGTACTCTTCTTCAATGTATTGTATTATCTTATATATCTTGTAATGTCTTACTGTGCTGTATTGTAATGTTACGGCATTCTGTTGTAATTTTAGTATGCTCTACTGCATTGTCTTACTACAATGTATTGTAATGTCTTACTGCACTGTACTGTAATGTTACGGTGCTCTATTGCAGTGTCTTACTGCACTGTATTGTAATGTTTTACTGCACTCTGTTGCAGTCTCTGACTGCACTGCATTGTAATATCTTACTATACTGTACTTAAGCTGTTGGTGACATTGCTGCTACACCACTGAACACCAGAAGCCTTTTCATCTCTACATTATAACAGTGATAATGAGGACCAAGACATCCCACTTCACCATGAACCAGACAGAGAGAAGGAGAGATATGTGATATAGAGAAAAAATAGTGAAAGAGAGAGAGACAGCAGGAGAGAGAGTGAGCTCCAGTGCTTCAGGCCAAAAGGAAGCTCTTTGAGTGAGGAAGCTCAGCACTGTGGAAGAGCTTGGTGCTCACACTGGGTTTGGAATGGCTGCTGTTCTGACATTAATTAATGAAGCCCTGATGGCTAAAACATACATCTGTTTATTAACATTAAATACAGAAGGTACAAAATATAGAAATATTGCATGATGTCTTAGGCATGAGGCAGAAATAAGGAGGGATTTTAAAAAAAGAAAGAGAAAGAGGAAAGAGAAGAAAATGTAATAGAAAGAGAGGTTGAAGAAATGTTGGGACAGTGTGGAAAATGTATATCCATGAAAATTTGAAACATGAAATATCCTGTGTTCATACTATCTGCACTCAAATATAAGTCAAAGTCAGTGTAAGAGACTCTGTGTTTAAAATAAAAAAACTGAGAGAAAGAGGGGTGAGATGAGAGAGACAGCAGGAATAAGAAGAAAAAAGAAAAGAAGAGAGAATGAGGCATGTAAATTGAGAGAGGTGGATAGATAGAGAGGGAGAGATAATTGGTGAAAATTAATTGCAGTTGTGCAGATCCTGACACCAATCAATCAGGGTCAGACTCCCCTGTGGACACACACACACACACACACACACACACACACACACACACACACACACACACACACACACACACACACACACACACACACACACACACACACAGAGGCTGTGATTCAAGAATACAAACTTAAAATTCAGTGAAGATAAAGATAAATTCCTAACCCTGTAATGTTATTTCTAATGAAATGTGATGTCATTCTTAGTGATCCTAAACTCAATACCCAGCATGGACCATGCAAACATACACATATAAATGGCATAGTATACAGTACATAAAACCATGGCTATGCCGTTTAGAGACATTCAATGTATGAGAAGTCCATTCTCAGTACACCTACATATTACAGTTGCTCTGTAATATTTCACAAAGTGGTTTCTGGGATGCTGCCTCCACCATGTTTCACCTGGTATCCTATTGTCATGTCCTTTTGGACATCAGTCACGTCACATCCTTGTCCATGGTGATAGTTTTACATTAAATACTGTCACGTCATAATGTTCTGATATGTCGGTGAACTGTAGACATATGGATTATGTTTATTCCAAACGTCCTGTCCTCTGTTTTGGTCTTCAGACTTTTTAAGGTCCTCTTCATGATTCCTCTAATTGTATCTGTACATCTTGTTGCTCATCCTCTTCCTGCTTTACCTTCAACTGTTCCAGTACAACTGTCTTTTCTAAAGAACCAGTTGTTCTCATAATATGTCCAGAATACAAGAAACATAGCACTACTGCTACAATGTAATGTGGTTACATTGTTAATTAGCTAATGAAATGTGCTGAAGACTAGATTAGCCAATAAGACAAGCTGACAGTTAAATTAGCCAATGAGATGTGTTGACAACTAGATTAATGAGATGTGCTGATGTCTAGGTTAGCCAATAAAATGCACAGATGGCTAGATTAGCCAATGATACATGCCGATGTGTAGATTAACCAATTAGACACACAAACGGTTAGATTAGCTAATGAAAAATGTCGAAATGTGCTGATGTCTAGTTTAGTCAATGAGATGCACAGACTACTAGATTATCCAATGTGACATGCTGATGTGTAGAATAGCCAATGAGATGTACTGATGTATAGATTAGCTAATGAAATGCATTGACCAATAGATTACCCAATGAGACATGCTAAAGTCTAGATTAGCCAATGAAATGCACCGACAGCTAGATTAGCCAATGAGATGTACTGATATCTAGCTTAGTAAATGAAATGCACTGAGTGATATATTAGCGAATGGAACATTCATTCATTCATTCATTATCACACCCGCTTATTCCTTATCAGGGTCGCGGTTAGTCCCCTACCCCCTCACTGGGCGCAGGGCATTACATTAATCAACTAAGCCCAGGACAGGGCGCCAATCCATCGCTGGGTAACACACAGACACACACACACACACACACACACATACGTACCTACGGACAATTTACATTACCCAATTCACCTGATCCCCATGTTTTTGGACTGTGGGAGGAAACCAGACCAATGGAACATGCTAAAGTCTATTCGCCAGTGACATATCCTGATGGCTAGATTAGCCATTGAGACATGGTGATCGCTAGATTACTCAATGAAACATGCTGATGTCTAGATTAGCCAATGAGATGCATTGACAAATAGATTAGCCAATGAGACATTCTAAAATCTAGATTAGCCAATAAGACATGCTAAAGTCTAGATCAGCCAATGAAATGCACTGACAGCTAGATTAGCCAATGAGGTATGCTGATGTCTATCTTAGCCACTGAAATGCTCTGACCGATATATTAGCCAATGGAACATGATAAAGTCTAGATTCACCAATGAGATATCCTGATGGCTAGATTTAGCCAATGAGAGATGCTGAAAGCTATATATTAGCCAATAAAATGCACAGACTACATTATCCAATGTGACATGCTGATGTCTAAATTAGTCAATGAGATGTACTGACCAATACATTAGCCAATGAGAAATGCTAAAGTCTAGATTAGCCAAGAAATTGAGCTGGTGGCTAGATTAGCCAATTAAATGCACTGACAGCTAGATTAGCCAATGAGATGTATATGTGTAACACTGACTGAAATGCACTGACTGATATATTAGCCAATGGGACATGCTAAAGTCTAGATTTGCCAATGAGATATCCTGATGGCTAGATTAGCCAATGAGATGCTGATGTCTAGATTAGCCAATGAGCTGCACAGATTGCTAGATTAGCCAGTGAGATGTGCTGAAGTCTAGATTAGCCAATAAGATGCACAGTGGACTAAATTAGCCAATGAAACGTGTTGACAGATAGATTAGCCAAAGAAATGTACTTATGTCTATATTAGCCAACGAAATACACTGACTGATTAACCAATGGTACATGCTAAAGGCTAGATTAGCCAATGAGAAATGCTAGATTCACCAATGAGAGGCATTGATAGCTAGATTAGCCAATGGATATATTGAACAGCTGACAAAATGAAATTCTTGGACTTTAGTGATGGACACTGTTCTGTTCAGTGAATCACCTTAGTTCAGCAGTAAGTTCTCAATCAGTTTTCCATTCATTTAATCTAAACAAAAATCCTAATACCATTTGTAGTTTGAATAATGTGAAGTTATCAAGCACATGGTCACAAGATGGCAGACAGGCAATGCACAGACAAACAAAAAAAGTAAAAGTAAAAAGAAGCACATCTAGAATGAGTGACAAAAACGAATACACATTTGGAAATAACAATGAGCAGAACCAACAAAACAACACCAGCGGCAATTATAACAAATTTTCAGTGGCAGCGCTGTAACAATATCCTGACTTGGTTTTGGTTTAATTTACAATAAAATAAATTTGAGACTCCAATCACTCATTTTAAAGAGCTGATTAAAAGAGTTGACTCATTCGAGAACCACACAATTATCCTGCATCAAAAGCAATAAGTTACTCAAAGTGATGCTTTGCTTCTTTACATCTTTACATGATCACAGATTTTGATCTGTTTCTTTATAAAAATATTGTTTTATGTGTTTGATGTGCAGCAGAGCGCATGCACACACACACACACACAGAAACAAGCGAAAGCAGAAATGGGTCAGAGAGAGATTTGTTTTAGGATGGGGAAAATGGGTCACTGCAGAGACAGAGAGAGAGAGAGAGAGAGAGAGAGGGAGAGAGATAGAGAGAGAGAGAGGGAGAGAGAGACTTTAATGATTTTATGAGAGAAAATGATATTAAACAATAGGTAAAATGGACAGAGTAAGAGACAGAGTGTGTGAGAGAGACAGACAGAGTGTGCAAGAGAGAACAAGAGAGAGTGTGTGTGAGAGAAAGAGAGAGAGTGTGTGTGAGAGAAAGAGATAGAGAGGCAGAGGGAGACACACAGAGAGAGAGGCAGAGAGAGAGAAAGAGGGAGAGAGGCAGAGGGAGAGAAAGACACAGAGATAGAGAGAACAAGAGAGGGAGACAGAGAGAAAGAGAGAGAGGAGCAGAGAAAGAGGGAGAGAGAGAGACTTTGATGATTATATGAGAGAAAATGGAATGAAACAATAGGTAAAATGGACAGAGAGAGAGAGAGAGAGAGAGAGAGAGGGAGAGAGAAAGAGAGAGAAAGAGAGAGAGAGAGAGAGAGAGAGAGAGAGAGTGTGTGTGTGAGAGAGAGAGAGGCAGAGATAGATAGATACACAGAATGAGAAAAGAAAAAGTGTGTGTGTGTTTTCTTGTATTTCTCCCAGGTGGGGACTGTAAGTCCTCATAATGATAGGAATGTCAGATCTGTAAAAGTTTGGGCATTTTGCTGGTCCTCACAAGAAATGTGCCATTTTCATTAAAAACATTTTTGGGGAAAAATCAAAAGCAGCAGAAGAACTGACCATTGGTTGCTAAGGTTAAGTTTAGGTGTATTTTTACTCAGTATTACACAACTGAATGTAACACCCTCACTTATATAGTATTACCAAAGTATGTTTGTGTGTATGTACCAGGTTTATGCCATGATTTGAGGACTAAAACCTGTTTAATTTCTCAGCTTGTGGGGACATTTCTTCCTTGCATGGACTACAAAGCTAGTCCCTGTAATGTGAATTATGAAGTTTAAGGTTAAGATATGTTTTGAGGTGAAGATTTGAGTAAATTTATGTCATGTCCCACAATTCACAGAAATAGAGAGAGAGAGAGAGAGAGAGAGAGAGAGAGAGAGAGAGAGCTATGTGACTAAAGGTAATGTAACGTTAGCACATAACAACTTGCTGAATACTTATATAATATCATATATTATTTTTATGTTGATTGAGTTAAACATTATTACTCCTGTAGATGATATCAAAGTTTTTTGCTCAGCAGGGATAAAGCAGCAAAGAGAAATGAGAGAGGTGAGCCCTTGGCTAGGCTAACTCAACCTGTGTCTATGACGTTAACGCTACGTTAGCTAAACGTTATTCCTTGTAGCAAAACAGCCGAATTAACATTAGCAGTACAGACGGTGACTTTTGTTAGAAATGGCTTAAGTAATAAGGATGGGAAATCCAAAGTGGTGACGGGAATATCCAGTGAGTTGGCGTTAACGGTGGTATCATGCTGGTTGGTACTTCTGCGTCAATGATGAATATGGAGAGAGAGAGAGAGAGAGAAATTGTAAAGTAATTGATTCTGATTGGCTAGTTTCTATCAGTTGCTTCCACGAAGATGTTCATATTTCTTCACTTTCTAATGTGAGCGCATATTTTGAAAATCACACCAGTTCAATCTCACACAGTTACTAGAAACACTGAACTAGCATCAGGACTCATTCAGAGCTGGTTTAGTGTGAAACTCTCCATTCTACACTTCACATTGGTTTTGATTGTAACCAGACACATGAAGTCTAAAAGCTCCCTCACAGAAACGTCTTGCATCAGATGGTGATGGACACACTGTCTGATGTTTGTGACACTGTTTACGAGAGCTTTGCACTATTTTTAAAATCCATTCATGATGGAGGGATACATGTATGGCAAAATAGTCTGCAAAGAGAAGTTATCTGATCAGATGTATCACTATTTTGCCCATATAAACACTCAAACAACATGTGTATGTGGGTTTAGAGAGCATATATTATGTGTTGTGACGTCTGGTTCCATTGACCACCATTGTAAAGAGAGATCTGTCTCTGTAATGAAGCATTTCACATCAAAACATTCTGATTGACTGTATATTTTCATTGCTTTTTCTAGTGTGTGCTAGTGAAGACCACATGTGTTGTGTGTGTGTGTGACCTCTTTAACATAAAACAAGTGAAGACTCGACATCTGCACCATCATTTAGATTTACGTTCAGCTTTTGGGCTGACAGATGCCGATATGCCTGCGCGCGCGCACACACACACACACACACACACACACACACACACACACACACACACACACACAATATACTGTATATACATATAGACAGAGAGAGAAAGAGAGAAAGAGAGAGAGTACTGCTGTACATAGAAAATAGATCAAATATTAAAATACATAGTAAATAGGACAGAACTTAAATTATATTAACATGATTAACAGAAGAAAGAAAAATGGTATTAAAGTACAAATATATATCTAAAGCCTGGATTTAAAACAGTGACAGATGATGCTCTCCTGACATGTTCCAGTGACTGCAAAGGCAACATCACCCCTGAACTTTAGATGGTTGATCTGAGAGCTCAGAGAAAAGAAAAGAGAACAGGTTGAGTCCACAGGAAGGAGTTAAGCTCTGAAAAGGTACATTACACTGTGTCCTGTAATGGAAGTGAAGTCAGAGTAATGTCCTGTTTCTTGGTGTCTGTAAACAATGAAACTGCTGTGTTGTGTACTGACTAGACCAGAACTGCAGCAGTGTAGACCTGAAATAAAAGCTCAGATAATATAAACATACATACATACATAATATTATATACACATATATACATACACATATACACACAATCACATACACACAAATATATATTACACACACACTCGTCTTCGGTAATGAGGTGTTAATCCAGGCTGAGGCTCCTATTCGCTAATCTGTCCATCAGATTATAGTGCACACACACACAGATTATGGGACACTGTAGTGGAGGAATAACTGCCAGTTTATCTGACTGCAGTTACATATATGATTTTATATGAAGTGTGTATATATGCAGTGTTAACAGCTGCAGTGCTGTTAATAGAGCAGATATGATGGTGATGATGACACTGTGCTTATAGTTTGCAGGTCTGTACAGCACAGCTGAGGAGAATGGAGGTAATTTTATGTCACAGAGAAGAGTGCTGTATCACACTAGTGTGTATGTGTGTTAAGGTTGAGGGGGAGGAGAGATGCATGCTGGGACAGCAGACTGGGGAGCTGCACCCCCACCAATCAGCTGATCGCTCCAAAATGATAGAGTGATATGGGGTCAAAGGTCACTTCTGCCTTTGTGTATCCCACAGCAGGCAGACGTACACACACGTGCCTTGGTTTGTCTGGGCATATTAACACACACACACACACACACACACACACACACACACACACACACACACAGGCCTGCATCCACTGAATACAGACACAGACCCTACTGTATAGGTGATTATATACATATTTATTTACACATATATCGAAATATATATTTTCACATTTTTCATTCTCACATAATAAAAAAAAAACACACCAGACTTAAGAATGTGTGAGAATTTCATGACTAGTGGACCAAAAGAAATATCACAAAATGACCTGAAATAAAAGCTTTTTATATTGACTTACATTATAAATTCTACTGGAAAATTAGTATTTTGCAATTATACACACACACATTTTAAATAAATATATATTTATTTTTATTTATTATTGAAATAATTCAATAATTATATAATAGAATAATTACTATTAGTATATATACATTCAGTCTGTGTAAAAGTTAGTGCCCCTTTGGTTAAACTCCAAGTATTTATTAATGTTCTGTTTGAACCCGTTTAAGTTTATTGTTAAATTAAATTAGTTTTTTTATTCATATTGTTAAAATAAATTCAGAAGATAAATTGAAACTATATGTGAAAAAACTATATGAAAAAATGTCTTGACCATACACACACACACACACACACACACACACACACACACACACACACAAACACAGAGCGAGAGAGGGAGAATTCAATACTGATATATACATAGATAGTCATATGACGTATGTGTGTGTGTGTATCGGTCAGCGAGGGTCCCCCCCCACTCGTCCGACCCCCTGTGTGTGTAATCCCTGCCAGCTGTCCCTGCAGTCTAATCCGTCCACCGAGATCAGCTGGGACATGTGTGTGTGTGTGTGTGTGTGTGTGTGTGAGGTGGGGGTGGTGTCAAACAGAGAGCATAAATTGCAGTCGAAGCGCGTGTGCCACGCAGTGTGTGTGCGTGTGTGTGTGAGTGTGTGTGTGTCCTCTGTGGATCTGTACATACATATACTTCTGTCTGTATGTAGGTCTATTTCTTTTAAAAATTACTCTCGCGCGCTGCTGATGGATTTCTTCAAAACCTGCAGTTTGACAGTATTTATTTTAACTGAATTTATGAAGTAGTGTTTTTTTTTGTATTGATGGATTTTTCAGGGGTTTGTAAGGTTTATTTGATGTATTTTTAGCAGAATTGTATAGGTGGTGTTGCTATTTTTCCCTACGTCTCTGCTGTACGTGAGAGTATTTATTTTAACACTATTTATGAAAGAATATTTGATTTTTTTTGTTATTTTTGCACTCTGCTGATGGATGTTTGGGATTTTTGTTCATCGCTCTTATTTGTAATGTATGGAGAATTTTTGTCTTTAGCGTTTCATTGAATCTTTCCACCCGTCTTTTTTCCAACCGCGTGACGCAGTCCTACCTTTCCCTCATCCTACCTCTCCCGTCCTGTCCATCCAAACCTCCGGCTCCCTTTTTTTCTCTCCTCCAGGATGGAGAAGATCAGGAGCAGAAGACCAAGCTGAACAGGATCTATATGCTCTACTCTCTAGTCTGGTGCCGGTGTAAGAGGAGGACAGGTGGAGGATGCGGGTGCTCATTTTGAAGGGTGCAGGGCCATAAATTTACATCCCTTCCAGTCTGCTGTGGATGTATACTCTTAATATCCAAAATGTAGATTTTCTTCATTTACACATGTTCCTGCTCCACTGCGACACATTAAAGGTACTTTGCGACAGCCGTATGGTGCACACGCATCTGTGTGAACAAGCAATGCAGAGAGCGAGAGACATAGAGACAGACATAGAGAGAGAGAGAGAGAGAGAGAGGAAAAAGGTGGGGGTAGGGAAGGATGGAGAGAGAGAGAGAGAGAGAGAGAGAGAGAGAGAGAGAAAGAGAGAGAGAGAGAGCTAGAGCTAGAAAGCAGCTAGCTTTACATTGCGATGCTCCTGTGAGCGTACGACACATATCAGGGCGAATCCTGAGAGGATGCTGATGGGTTTTTTTTTTCCAAATTTTCCCAGCATTCCCTCGTTCTTTGTGTGGCTTCTGGAGGATAGGGCTTCTGTTAGCATGATACAACAAAGGTACAGCCTCTCCATCTCTCTATCTCTCTCTCTTGTCTATTAGCATGCATAGGAACGTGGCTAGTGCTATGCAGGTTTGGTTTCCGAGGTGTGTGTGTGTGTGTGTGTGTGTGTGTGTGTGTATGTGTGTATGTGTGATGTGATCCTGAAAAACACTGCATTCAACACCTCCGGCTACGAATAATGCTTGGATTCCTCCTGCAAAAGAGGATCTACATGCTATAGGCACGCACACACACACACGCACACGCACACACACACAGGATTTACAGAGCCGGGCTGCATCAGCATCAACGAAGGACGAGAAAGAAGATGGATGAACGTATGGATGTATGTACATTTATATAGAAGTGCATGTATGTATATGCATCTGTATAATAATATATATATATATATATATGTCTGTGTATGTGTGGTTGTATATGTGGGACGCATTAGTAAGAGATTATGAGCTTATACGTGGACTGCAATTACAGGACAGGTGAGGAAAGAGGGATTACGAAAGAGTGCAGGAACGAGGGATTATGTAGTCCAGATGGAGGATGAGAAGACTAAAGAGAGAGAGAGAGAGAGAGAGAGAGAGTGTTTCCTGAAAATTGGTTTGCGCTCTTTGTGTTCACAGTGGACCTTGATTTAATTTCAATACAATTAAGGCACGCGGTGAATGCCAAGAGAAAAGCCAACACGCAGCGCTCCAGGCTCAACCAAGGAGAGAGAGAGAGAGAGAGAGAGAGAGAGAGAGAGAGAGAGAGAGGTAGACATCCTCATCACTGGTCACCTCCAACGCAATACAGGTTACAGTGGCCTGGCCTTCAATGCTAATAATACATGCTGTTTACAGTCCCTGTGGCAATCTCCGGGGTCCATGCACTGAAACGGAATAAAGCTTACTGCAGCAAATTTATGCTTTCTTTCTTGTCTTTTTTTGGTGTGTGTGTGTGTGTGGGGGGGAACATCTCAGACCTTCACTGTTCTGTGTGTGGTTCCACGCTTCTTTTAAGCAGCAGATGACTAGATAAAAATGTGGCAGATTTCATAGCATGGAAAGCTGTAGAACGACCTACAAATGCAGTTGCTACGGTGGACCTCATGGACCACGGTTTGAATCAATTCTGGGGTCATCTCAAAACAGTTCCCTAGTCAAAATAAGTGACCCAATTAGGTCATAATGACATTTAAATACCTAAAAAGGTTGACGAAAACACACCGCAACTCAAAAAGAAATAAACAAACAAGCCTATGTTGCCTAGCTAACATAACCTAGCAAAATTACTATTACAAAATTATAATTACATTCTGAGGGATGTCACTCGCAGATGATCACCTAATAAAATGGTAGAATTTCAGAATTTCCAGTTAAAAGAAAGAGCGCTCCAAAAATAGCTTCCGGGGGAACGCAGTCAAGGTTTCGTGTGACCCACATTAAGAGCCAAGTAGCATCAATGCAGCAGAAAGGCCTACAAATAACCTATATAACCTTAACAAATAGCTGAAGCATGCAAATGTGAGTCAACACTAAGCCTGATGCAATTTGCATAAACACTGTTTATTCATTTTTAGGAATAACAAACAATAGACGTTAAGAATATACAGTTATATACAGTTATAATTATATTTATATTATAAATTTTGTAAATGAAAAAAAAAAAAACAATTGGTCATATTGTATATTAATTACACATAAAATGACAAATTTCAAGTCTTTTTTTTTTGTTTTTGCTTTAATGTTGGCAGGTAGCTCATGAAAATCAGAAATCCAGAATCTTAAATGATTAGAATATTTCATTTGGAGGTTGAGTAAATTACTGTTCAAACAACACTAAAACAAAAAAAGCTTAAAATGTCACTTTATTTGTAAATAATATAAAATAAATGCCACTGAAATTTTTTTAAATTCACTTCTGAACACAAATGGATTTTCCCCCATTTTCTATTTTTCCGAGATACACTAGTACGGTTCCCACAGGGTTCTTCTGTTAACGAAATGTGATTTAATGATTTAATGGCGAAATGGTTCATTGTAATAATAGTAGAATCCTTCTGTTGGTATAACAGAAACATATCAGAATATAATCTTCAAATATTCAAAATTGTAACTTTAAACAAGGGATTAACCTTTAATGGAAGTCAATGTAAATGTATTTTGAAGCATTTCTGTTGGTCCATTAACGCTGAAATTTCCACACAATGTAAAACACAGTTTTGTAATTACACAAAAATGTAAAAAATGTAAAAAGAAATTGAGATGCAAGATTTTGTTCAAATAATATATACCACATAGTGGAAAGAACAATTTCAACCGTTTAAGCATACAAATGGTTCTAAATTTTTATATGGTCTTTGTAACAGAAGAATCCTCGAAGAACCATCTTTTAAAAGAGGTGTTCTGAGTTAGCAGAAGTGTCTGTTATTATTAGCTTCACCAATAGAAATTCAACATAGAATTAAGTATCTTGAAGTGTTTTACAATTTAAAATGTTATATTTTTTTCTGTCTTAAGGGACTTCAGATCTTCTTCACTATAGATGGGGTCATTTATTTTGGAAACAATAAAAAAATGAAAGCAAGTAAAACCATCTTAAAAATCCAATATTTAAACATTTTAAGCATCTTATAAGACAATTTAACTTATTATTAAATATATTACTTTACTTGTCACTTTATTGAATGTATTGCCACTTAATTAAACTTAAAAAATTAAATATTTTAAGTATTTATATCAAAATAAATCAAATTCATTACTTTTATTTTATTATTAAACAATAATAAAATTATTTTACATTTATTTTCTATATATGTTTATTAGTTTGTTCTTCATGAGTACACATTTTTTTAGTTTATTTGGTGACATGGATGTTTTAAATTTAAAAAGGCCGTAGTTACCCATCAGTACCACTACATTTATCACAAGTGGAAGTAAAACTAGACATACAATTACAATTACAGTTGCAACTACACCTAAAGTTGTAAATACTACACAACATATATTTTAACAGTGACACAATTTACACCAAGACCACAACATTATCTACAACTACAACTGAAACCACAAATACGCATACACTACAAAAATTACAATACAAACTACAATACACATACAACTTCAACTACACCAACTACACCCACAACTGCATCAATTAAACTACAGCTACAACTACATATATAATTACAATTGCAACTGTAACTACATTTTAAGTTTGAACGACACTTAAAGCTTCAATTACCCCAACAATGACATCTACAACTTCAATGACATCTATAGTTAAGATTTTGCATACAATTACAAATTTACAGTTACACCAAGACAACATTATCTATAACTACACTTACAGTACAAACTACAATATACAAATTTAACTACACCAACAACCTCACTTACAAATACACGTATTACACTATACCTACAACTCTACATACAAACCAAACCAAACTTACAAGTAAAAATACAATTACAACTACAACTGTAGGTACACCTGAAATTACTACAATACTACACCAACAATGGCACCTACAAATTCAATTACATATATATCTGAGAAAAAGTAATAGTACCATCTACAATAAAAACTACAACATGCATACAGCTACAACTACACCAGTGATGACACCTACAACTACACATACAAATGTAAATAAAACAACACCTACAACTACAGATACAGATACATCTACACTTTTAAATACACCTGTTGTTATTATCACCAGTGAAACTATATCAACTGCAACTAGGAATATAATTACAGTGACATCTAACACTACAACTACACCATTAGTTACAGCTGTAACCACAACTACAAAAAAAAAATAAAAAATAATCAAACTACAACACACATACTTCACAACTTACCACAACAATTACATTCACCACAACTACATTAATTACACAACACCTACTATACATTAAAATGTAACTAATACTAAACCTTCAACTTCTAATAGTTACAAGCAGTGTTGGGAACGTTACTTTTAAAAAGTAATTAGTTATAGTTACTCACTACTTGTTCAAAAAAGTAACTTAGTTAGTAACTGAATTACTATATAATAAAAGTAACTCATTACCAGGGAAAGTAACTATTTGCATTACAGTTAAAAAAAAGTTATATGTCAAAGAATAAGGATTTTTTGAAAAAGCAGTTTTCACAGTCAGTTGAAATGAGTAGATCAGAAAGGTGTTTGTACATAACTTTTGAAATTTATTGCACATCAACAGACCAGTGCAGGATAAAATCCTTTAAAATACCAAATCTTTGTAAAAAAAACAAAAAAAAAACAAACAAAAGTAAACAGTTACACTAAATAAAGTGCATTTACATCTATCAAATTAAATAAAATTCTCTCAACCTGAGACAACTGGTTTCACAACAGAAGTAAGATTAACAACAAAACCTCTATAGTCTTATTCTTCAAAAATCAGGTCTTTGCTGCTTGGCGGACTTTGCTCCGAGTCCTTTGCTAGTGGACGGCTTACTTTGGTGTCGGTGTTTCTAGTCACTAACTTTGTAGCTGCGTGGGTCGTTGTGAGATGCTTTATTAAATTAAGAGTTGCTTACAGTGGATGTCGACAAAGTCTTCGCCCGAGGACATAATGTACACATTACATGCACGTTTTTGCCTTTCACCTCAATGAATTTGAAATAATGTTTATATCACCACCTTGAAAATGCTAACTTTTCTTCAGCTTGCTGCTGATTAGTCATTTCTGCCTATACTCCGTTTGTGTCGTGCATCACTGGTGTGCATCGGCACACGTGTAAAAACACTGGCTCTGATTGGCTACCATAACGCTGCCTTAGCCAATCGCTTACTGATTTAAGTTAAACAGGTGTTACACCGAGAACTGTGACCTATCAAGATCTGTGACTTCTTCTATCGTCACAGATCTCGACAGGTCACAGTTCTCGGTGTAACACCTGTTACTCCTCACTAGCCTGAGCAGAGGTCCGCTCGGATTACTGTTAGTATATCAATATAAAGTAACGCACCGCTTTTAATGACCAGTAACGTCAACGGCGTTATAACGACAGGAAAAGTAATTAATTATTTTATCCCGTTACTGGCAAAATGACGACGTTACGTAACGCCGTTATTTTTAACGCCGTTATTCAGAACACTGGTTACAAGTGTATCTACACCTTTAATTACACCTACAGTTACACCCACCACAACTACATTAATTACACAACACCTACTATACATTAAAATGTAACTAATACTACACTTTCAACTTCAGATCATTACAAGTTTATCTACACCTTTAACTACACCTACAATTACACCCATCACCAGGACTGGTGCTCCGCATACGGGAATCATGCACTGTGTGTGGGGCACTGCATGTCTTTGGGGGGCACCACACATCCCTTTCGTCTGCACCACCCTCCTGAAACAAACTTCAAGAATAGTCAGACATAAGATTGATTAAAAACATTTGTTG
>BRDA01008409.1:17850-31389 GCA_036984385.1 Crenuchus spilurus | reverse complement strand
CATCCAGGGCAAAGAGAGCAAAAATTAGCCTCTCTGGGCGTCCTCTCTGGGCGGCTAAGGCCCTCTCCCCAGCACTGCTAAGTAGTGTTGGCTGGCTCAGGCGTCTGCCAGGCAGTACAACAGAATTGGGTGTTCTGCACTTTCCTCCGAGCGTTTTGGCTGTCTGGTGGTGATGTATTGGCAGCAGTTAGAAAAGAGGTGGAACTTGACTTCACATGCATCGGAGGAGGCTTGTGTTAGTCTGCACCCTCCTAGAGTCAGAGACATTACAAGTGATAGGGAGAGTCAACAAATGGGCGGGTCATTTGACTACCAACACATTTGGGAGAAAATCACCAAAAAGGCAAATTAAGAAGCAAATTGTTAAGATCTTCCAGTTCTTTTATCCTTGTTCTGCACTGTTCTGTCATGCCCTACAGTACATCCAAAATCTCCTGACCTGCAAATGTAAACATTTCACCCCTTTTTTCTGGATTGTTATTAAAATTGTTAATAAACTCATGATGATTTACTGATACCAAGTTTCCTGCACTGCCCTGCCAGTCTTGTGGGATTTAGGAGGAGTTCTGGGAGTATATTTAAAGTTAGAACATTTCCAGGATGGTATTAGATGTTATTTAAAATATCTTTTTTTTCAGGTGTGGTATTTGTTGGGATGGCTATTTTATCTACAACTGGACAAGCCAGACACCACAGATGATCCTGAGAGCTTCAGGAAAGCAGCCAGAAACTACCTTACCAAGGCAAAAAAGGTACAATTTTATGCATAAAATTGAACTGCACGAACAGTGCCATATTCTTTCAGTTCACTGTGTTTTCTAGTAGTTCTAGTTTTCTGTTTTTACTTTTCAGCTTGTAAAGCATGTAGCATAAAATTAACACCCAATTCTGTTTCACCTTGTTAGTCAACTTTTACTAAAACTCACTACCACCAATTGTACACTTATTTTTTTAATGAAAATTATACCTCATGTTTATACCTCAAATTCTGAATAATTTTGACAAAAGTTAAACATAGAGGCTTGGCTTATGGATGGCTTATCACAGACTGGTATATGTGAAAATGAAATGAAATAATTTCAAATGCTTGGACCACCACCCAGTGGTCTGTCTAGCTCACATGACCCAGGCAGGACAAATGCCCAACATGTTAACAACTTACAATGGCAGGTGAACACAGACTCCTGGCTAACTTGCAAAAGCAGTGGCATTTCTAGATCGAGTCTGACGCCCTGGGCGAACGCACCCTTCAGCGCATTCTCCCCCCCACCCCAGGTGGAGTGACAGTGGCAGAGCCAATCAATGAGTTTGTTTGCACAGTCTAAAGGGAAACAGACTTCAGCTTGACTGGCCGTTTTTTGCTGGGTCCTAGCGCTCA
Source organism: Crenuchus spilurus (assembly GCA_036984385.1). Lineage (NCBI taxonomy): Eukaryota > Metazoa > Chordata > Actinopteri > Characiformes > Crenuchidae > Crenuchus > Crenuchus spilurus. Next base: position 30,011 of record BRDA01008409.1, on the reverse strand, counting down.
ACCATTAATCTCCATTAAATTATAGCGTAACATTGATTCTGGACCGTAAAAACTGCAGGGGACCAAAACTACCTTTTGAAAAATTGCACTGGACATGTCCCCTCTGTACCCCCCACAAATGATGTGCATGCTTTGACAAACTATTAACATAAAACCATTCAGAAAAATCTGATTGGGGCTTCTTTCCTTCTGAATTTTTCTTCACATAAAATTAATAACGTGCAAAATTATGTTCAAAGCTTTTTGATAAAAAATGCACTACTAACACTTAGGCCACCATGTGAAATAGCATAATAATCACCTGGAATACAATATCAACCACTTACCAATACCCTGGCAACCACCTTAGATACACCAGACTCCACAGCAACAGGTTATCCAACAACAAATACCAACCACCTGACTTACTGTAACAACCAGCTTAGATAACACAGCAACTGCCGTGGAGGTAGTCTGTGTTTTTGAATCAGTGCATTACACTATCCCAACTAAGTTCAGGACAGGGCGCCAATCCATCACTGTGTGCACACAGAGTACCCAATCCATCTGACCTCCATGTTTTTGGACTGTGGGAGGAAACTGGAAACCCTGGAGGAAACCCACGCAGACACGGGGAGAACATGGAAACTCCACCCAGATGGGGATTCAAACCCAATACCTCAGTGCTGAGACACACTCGTGCCTCCCCCCATTCACAACAAGGGAATGCAGAACTAAGCCTGTAATGATGTTTGCTGCAATGAGCTGCCATACTGCTGCTTGTACATTAAACAAATACATACTGTCACAATCCTACACATTGAATTGGTTTAGAAATGTCCAGGTCACCCTGATCCACCCTGATAAAATCAAGTTCACACCCACGTGTAGTCTTAAGTCTCTTGTGGTTGTTCCTAGATGTTCTCAGTACAAGATTGGCCTCACAAGACTATAGCAACAAAAGCAGTGCTTTACTATTTTTAATTAAACAGCTTTTGCTAAAAGCACTTGACAAATTGAGGACTATTTTGATGTTTTTTTTGCTTTTGATCCAGTGTCGGGACGTTTCTTTTTTTGTCCTGAAAATGTATGAGCCAACACACAAACACTTTCTGTCCTCACCTCCTCCCTCCCTTTTCTCATCTTCACTCCGGTCTATCAGCATGTGCTCTCTCCTTTCGCTGGGGTGAAATTTCTCACACTGCCGGCGGTCGAGGGCTATGGAAATGGAAAATGAAAAGCAGAGAGAGAGAGGGAGAGAGAGAGAGCATATAGAAATATAGGGAGAGAGATGGTGAATAACTTCTACTTGCTTTACCTGCTTTCTCCCTTTCTCTTCTTCTTTCTTCTTTTTTCTCCCCATCTGCTCAGTCTCCTCCAGTGGCCTTTCTCTGGTCAAGTTATTAGAGTTTGAGTTCCCTCAGATGAACGCCTGTGGTCACTGTGTGCAGACTTCTCATTTCTTTCTTTCCCTCTGTTCTCTCCCTCTCTTTATGCTCTTTCTTTTGCTTGTTCTATATGATCTGGACTGCTTTGGCCTTCAGTCTCTTGTTTCCACCAAGTCTGCCTCCTGTCCTTTCTTTGAGAGAGGACTAAAGAATTTGCTACATTTTGTCCTTGCTGTGGTCATGGAAGATGAATTGTTGCTGCCACATGTACGTGCACACATTCATACTCTCCCTCCCTCCATCGATCTCTAGTTAATAGGTGTGGGCGTAATTATTCAAATGTATGAATATCTAAACTTTTCATGATGCAAAACATTTAACTCCACTTCTTCACATTTTATATTTTAGCTCTTTATTTTTCACTGTTTGAAATTTCACATGCCCTTGAAAGTGATTATTATGTATTATGCTCTACATTAGGGGCCGGTGGTGCCCGGCCCCCACCAGATGTCGCTGTGGAGCAGTGTGCGACATAATTAATAATTTAGTTTACATTTATTTTATTTAAATATTATTTTCTAAGGTTGTGACACTAATGCCAGCCCCATGCTGGGAGCAGCCAATAAAAAATGAAAGATTTGCATATATGTGCTTATGTGAATATCGTTTACAGTATTAGTGTTACTACACAGCTTGCCACTCAAAAACATCGCAGTAACTGTTAGCCGATTCTATTGAGGTAATATAATGAATCACGTCGTCAATTTAATCAAAGTTAACAGTTAGATAACACACTGACTGTCATCGTACCTCAGTAAAAGGTTTATTTCCTTAATTCATGACTGGAGTGGATTGTATTCAAGTTCTTTTGGTTCTTTTAGTCTTTTGGCAACAAAATACCACCGGTAAGTCTCTCGATAGGGGATGCGTCTCCAAATTTGGCACAACAATGGATTATTCTTTTTGAAATTTCATTGATATGCATTTGTGGTTAAATTAATTGAGCAAGTAGGTTTGTGTGTAGTTTCACTGGTAGTGGGATGCTGCCCACAGAATTTATTGTGCCCCACCTGGCTTTCTATTCTAGAGATGCCACTGATATGTGTTCAGAAATGAAGCTAATAGAACTGGTCCAAAAGACTTAAAATATGCTACATTAATATACTTTATATGTAAAAGTATTCAGATTTCCATTTTAAAAGTAAATGAAACAGTTTTAGCATGTGCCCATTGCTTCCCAAGGTGTTCAGTTGCACACACAGCTTGTATATGAAACATGAGCATAAGGTCACCGTTCTCAATGCCAAGCAATGGCTAAGGCTCTATTTTAGTGACTGTTTAAGTATATCCTCTAACATAATGCTAATTTCCTCTAGCTTCTTAATAGCAGTTTACATTAGTGCCAAGCTACAGCTTGTTTGCTCTGTAGATAAGGCTCGCAGTAAACTTTTAATTCCTCTTCTTACCTTAGATGTTACAGCCTGGATGTTGATTACTTCGGTAAAGATTAATTGGAGCCTATTAGCTAGGGATGGGCAATATGGCAAAACGCCTGAAAACATTTTCACCATGCATGAAATGAATCACAATATTCATTGTTCTAAAGTTTGATGACTTGGACCCTTGTTTTAAAAAAAATATTTTTAGGTAGCACTTTTGATTTTAATGTTTTGAGTAAATCTAGTTTGGTTCAGTGTTAGTTAGATTAGAATATTTTGACCAACTAAAAATGTGTCTGATTTGCAGGCCCAGACATAAAAGCTTTAGCTCAGTAGTGATCCCTGACAAGTTCCTCAATGCTACTGTGTTTATCATAGAGGTTAACTGGTCTACTGTGGCATGCTGATTGCTGTGTACCACTCACCAGAATCATTGTTCCCCTCTGGCATCAATGGTCCATGGGACACCACTGTTATGTGCTGAGTCCATTCTCAGTTTACATTTGGTACCACGGTTCTAGAACATGCCAAGAACCCAGTACCGTACCCTTTTATCATGCTTCTCAGTCAAATAAGATCTTTTGCACTGTGCTACAACTGACTGGTGTGCTCTCTTATTTATATGTGTAATAAACCCTTCCATTCTATTATAATATATGGTCACATGACCGAAATCCAAAAATTAAACAGCTCTAAGTATCCTGTCTTTGTATGTTCTTTAAGTCTTGATTATATCTGCAATAGGCTCAGAAAAGCATATGTTTATATAATTTATTCATAGTGATAAAATATATTTTCCAAGCCTGCAGCCTAGAAGCCTGAATATATTCTACATATGGTATCCCGGATTTTGAATCGACTTGATGGCACATAATATAATACTAGATATAGAGTGGACAAAATGTGGTCAAAGTTAGGCTGATAGCATCAGTGTTTTAAGCAGTAGAGCGGTGAAACTCAACCCCCATCAATGAGTACTCAGTGGTGAAAATGATTTTTGTCTATGGATTTTGGAGTCTTTTTTAGCCCACACAATAACATTGTTTTTGGTCACTGATAATGTTTTTTTTTTTTTTTTTTTTTTTTTTTTTCTTCGAAACACTGTCCAGGGTCAGGCTAATTAAACTCAGCTTCAATATTTTAGTGTAAATGGTCAAAAGCTGCACTCTAAAAAAGCTGACTTCACATTGCTTACTTGCTTGTTTTCATTTAGTGAGCATGCAGAACAGGACTATTAATAAGGATGCACTGATATGGAAATTCTGGGTCAATGTTGAGGGCCAATATTATTTACCTTTACACATTGACTGATGCCGAAACATACATTTTTAAAATATAGAACATATAAATATCCATGGATTAACATTGAGTGGGGGAGCTCTCGCATCACAAAGCAGCCCAGATGTTCAGCTTTTACGGTAAGCACATTACATTTTTAATGTCATAAATAATCATTTAAAAATGCCACCTTAAGCTTTTCCTCTGTTTCTGAATCACCTCTTTTCTGTTGTCCTGAACTTCCTGCATCCATGTTTCTTGTCTTATCTTTCTTGTCTTCCTGCATCCAAACTTCATTGAGTAGCAGTCAACATAGACTGTAACTTAAAATCAGTGGCATAAGTACTGATTCCTCTGGTCTGCTGTATCAGGGATTGCAACATACAAATTATACTGTTCCAAGAATTATACTGTTCCACTCTAAAAACGGCTGATTTTTTTTTGTCTGCCCAAATGCTGGGTTGAGATTGGTGGTTCAATTTGCTGGGTTATTTTCAGTGTTGGGTAGTTTTTAGGTAGTTTTTCTTCAGTTCAGCTGCTGGGTTAATGACTGTGTCAACCCAGCCAGTGTTAGTTAATTAATATATCATTAGACAGCAGCAACATCTACCATCAGACTTGCATAAAATATTCAACCCCAATTCCAAAAATGTTGGGACGCTATGTAAAATGTAAATAAAATTATGTCAAAATTCATAAACCCATATTTTTGTCACAATACTAAGGAGAAACATCAGTTAGAAGTAAGACATTTTACTATTCCATGAAAACCCATTTAGAATTTGATGGCGGCAGCAAATCTAAAAAGAGTTGGGACAGGGACATGTCTACTGGTGTGTAGCATCCCCTCTTCTTTTTACAACAGTCTGTTAACATCTGGGAAGTTATTAAACCAGTCTGATGTAGCATTCTAGCTGCTCAACAGTCATGGATCTTCTTTGCTGGATTTTTTTTCTTTTATGTTGCACCAAATGTGGTCTGGACTTCAGGAAGGGGATTTCATCACCCTGGCTCTTCTTCTGTGAAGCATTGCTGTTGTGATGAATGCAGTATGTGGTTTAGCATTGTCTTTCAAGGCCTTGCCTACAAGGAATGTTGTCTGGATGGGAGCACATGCGATCACATGTAGATGAAGAATTTCCCACTGAAAACAAGCTGAATAGTTAATCTCCTTTGTCCTTTGAGTTCACAGGACACAGCATTGATGGTTTCCAAAAAGAATTTCATATTTTTATTCATCTGACCACAGAATAGATTTTAATTTTGCCTCAGTCCATTTTAAATTACCTTCGGCCCAGAGAAGATGGTGGAATTTCTGGATTGTGTTAACATATGGCTTCTACTTGCATTTGTGGATTACACTGCAAACTGTGTTCATACACGATGATTTCTGGAAGTGATCCTGAGCCCATGCAGTGATTTCCATTAGAGAATTATGCCTTTTTTTAATGCAGTGCTGTCTGAAGGCCAAAGATAATGAGAATATACACTGTCTGCCTGTCCCTTGCACACAACAATGCAGTTTTTGGGTTGTTTTGACATTTATTTTTGTTATTTTTGAAGGAGCTGATCAACTGGGTAGGTAGCTGCTGCAGGCTTGCTTGTTTATGCTGTGTTGCAGGTCCAGCAAATGTTAACTCCTCCAGCACATTGCCTTTGATACAGAAAACCTTGCATACATGCTCATTTGTACAATGGGTACAATTCATAAGAAAGCATTTCTGTGTTCAGTTTCTGTATTATCATGCTCTTGCAAGTCATTTTTGCATTCTTGTGTGGACGGATGCAGTCTTTTTAAAAATATCTTCATTCATGTGGATGAGGCCTCAGTATGGCTGAGTGGCTATGTTTGTACAAGTGAAGATTGAGGTGCTCTGTGTGAAATAGAATCATGCAGAGATTCCAACCCATGATTTTTGTGAAAGGAAAATACAGCAGAACAATTTCACATTTCCCAATTTTTGGAATGGAAAATTATATGAAAAGTAATGTATATTTGAATTGGATCACAGATTTATTTTAGTAGGCGTATTTTAAAGGGATTTATGCCCCAATGTCCCATTTCATCATGAGGTTTACATATATAAGGAATCTTCTAGTTGATTATAACCCTAGGAAACATTTCCTTCTTAGAATTACAGCCCCACTTTCAAAAATGTTTAGACACTTTGCAAAATGTGAATTAAAACATTTAAATTTAATATTTGATTAACAGTTAAAAAATCAAATTTATTGTTTTATGACAAAATATAATAGACTATTTTGAATTTGATGCCAACTACACATTAAAAAAAATATAACTGCCATATTTATTGTTGCATTACCTTTTCTTTTAACAGTGCTCTGTTACTGAGGAGGCGGCAGTAATTTTGAAACAAAATGTTTTGCCACTCTTGCTCGAAATGTAATTTCAGCTGCTCAACAGTTTTGGGTCTTCTTGGTTGGATTTTTATTTTTATAATGTACTTTTTAATGTTTGACAAGTCTAGACTGGAGACAGGCCAGTTTAGCACCCAAACATTTTTCTACGAAGCCATGCTGTTGTAATATGTGCAGAATCTGATTTGCCATTGCCTTACTTAAATAAGCCAGCGCTTCATTGAAAAAGATGCCTTATATATGTATTGTTCAGCATTAATGATGCTTTCAAAGATGTGCCATTCACAAATGCTTTGTGCACTAATGTATCTGTATAGCATTACTGGTGTGGGTATTTCAACATATGTTGTCTTTGTGCTGTTTTCAATTAAATATAGGGTTTAAATATTTGTACATCATTTAATTCTGTTTTAATTGCATTTATTTCTCAAATCTCAATTTTTTTGAGAACTGGTTTGTATTTGAATAATGTTAAAACATCACAGCATGCAGTAAGCACAGAAATACCAGTCCTTACAAGTTGCATCTTTAGTTGTCCTTTTCTGCACCCTTAAATGTCTCATGACTGGAGTTTCTCCTCTGGAGCGCAGCACTTCATTAGTTATGGTTGATTTGAGAATGCACTATCGATGTGTAATTATGGCGATCCAATAGAGAGGCCGGGCCCCAGCATTGCTGAGCTCTCACGTTGATCGATCTTGGCATTCTCCTCAAGGCCTTTGGACTAAAACTCTCCGTACACAGCTGCTAAACACACTTTACTGAGCACTGACCCTCGAGCAGAACCAAACCAAATTGCCTTTGCAGTTTAGCCACAAAAAAAAGAACACATACCAGGTGAAAAGCAAAGCAAGGAAAGTAGATATAATGATTAATGGAAACACAAACCACTAGTGAGCTAGCCAAGGTGTTTGTCCTTCAGCAAGTGCAGTAAAACTTTTTAGAAAAAACAAAACAGCTCATAAATACTTTACAAATTACAGTTTATTGAAAAAGCTACATGGTTATAAGTTCAATTGCAGATCTTGGTCATTAGAATAATTTGATGTCATGCTTTATTTGTAGATGTTTTATTTTTTACTTTACCTTTAACTGACCTTCAACTAAATATTAAATTCAACTTTTTTCTCCAATGTCTGCACTTTATCTTCTATTATTCCCATTAAAAAACATCAAATGCATAAAGAACGTGATCTAGTAAACCCAAAATGTGTACATTTATGTGTAGATTGTGTCACAAACGACCATTTTGAGAAGAAAGCTAATAAATTGCAGCAAATTACTACTCAGAGAAGCAAATAGCATTATAACAGTGGTGCATGAGGTATATTAGTTGGTAGCATAGTAGTCAGTTGTAGTTGATGTGTTGAATGTTGCACAAATGGGAAGGCATGAAGACTTGAGCTACTTTGATGGGTCACATTGCTATGGCAAGATGACTGGGTTGGAACATCTTTGAAATGCCAGTCAGCAGTGGCATCTACCAGTAGTGGCCACCAAATTCCAAAGATCTCAATCTAATTGAGCATCTGTAGGATGGGCTGAAAGTCAGATTTGCATTGGCTCCACCACACAACGTACAGGGATCTGCCGTTAGCATCTTCATTCTTTTAGTAAAAATTCTTTTAGTTACTTGGGCCAGCTCTGATGTTGCATATCTTTATACGAGGAATGTTCAACTCTTGTAAGTCATCTGATCACACAATCATGAACAATTCATGTGGCTGGTTCAAGACATCACACCATTAAAACACTAAAAACATCATGCTGGGTATTGCCATCAACTGCCGTCAAGTGCTGGCTTGAAACCTTATGCTAGATAATTTAATGTTGATAGACCAAAGAAGACATGTGACCATTTTAATGTAATATGAAATTCAAATTTACACATTTGTAAAAGTAGCAAGGTGAAGAAGCCACACCGTGCAGCAGGACCTGCCAACATCATCACCAAGTGGACAAAAAAGTAACCTCTCCTATTTTTTGTTGTAAATTAGTTGTATATAACTTAATTTTATCTAAAATGTTAGCATTACATTTACAACCTGTTAACATTTTCAATCTTGAAAATACTTGATTGTGTATGACTTTTTAAATATATAGAAGAATAGTCTGATTTTATGCTTTGTTCAATCAATCAAAATGTATTTAAATATCACATTTTACATCTGACTTTGTCACAAAGCAACTTTACATAATTAAAAACAGACAATTTGAATCCAAACACAAACTCAGTGCAAGCAATCCAAAGGCGACATGGGCAGGGAAAAACTCCCTTGAGGCTGGAGGAAAAACCTTAAAGGAACCAAGACTCTCAAAGGGGATCCATCCTCGTCTGATCAGACTACTGATAGAAATGTACATCATCAGTTAAGTCTGACATTGTGCTATAGTGTAAATCAATAACAACATTAATAACGGTGATAACTGCATCCATCTGGGGTAAAAAAACAAGTGCATCAGCCTGGAAGCATCAGTCTGATTATTACTAGCAGGAGTCCATTTCTATTTCAGTGTAATTGATGGTGGTGGGTAACGATGAGAGTCAGAGGTTGGCAGAGGTACATATAGGTGAGTACTGATTGCCAGCAGTAGATGTACAGTAGGTGAGCAGGTGGTCTGGTGTGGACCACAAAAGAAGTGGCCACTTCCAGGCACAGCATTGGGTATAGATTTTGTTGTATATTTTGGCTCTTTTATATTGATGCAGTATGTCAAAATAAAACTATTCTCAAGTAATAGGGGTGATGTTGGCATGCTAAACATTTTTAACATTTTAATATGAAGACAAAATGTAAAATATAAAAAAAATCAAAAATTAATTTTGGAGTCTGCGGACCTGTCTGCGGCAACAAAACCAAAATTCCCCATATACCCTTACGTAACTGTGAGATTTTGTTCTGAAAAAAAAAGACATACTCAAAAAACCGTAAACTTTTAAGGTATATATAAGTATCAACTTTTCAGGTATAAATAGCTTGAATCAAAATAGATTTGATATATTTGTGAGAGGAACTTAAATAAGCAGAGACACATCTATGAGAACAAGTCAGACAGCTGCGCTGTTTTTCCCGCCAAACAATGCATGCTGTCGTTCATATGATAATGACATTAATTCCGGACTTTACATTGGTTGGATTACCAGCCTTGGAATGCATGGAATTTTAACCAAACAAAGAGCTCTCACCTGAGGTGAACCTGAACAATAGACCACGCCCTCAGTGTTCACATCTATCTCATGAATATTCAGTGTAGCATTAAGTTGAGGAAAACAGTGTCATCTCAAAATTAAGTTTTAGAAATAAAACCACATACAACTTCTAAAAAACTGTAATCACCAGTGTGTCATCAACACCTCTGTTTATTCAGTTCAGAGCTCAAAAGTCTTGACTAGAAATGTTTACAATGTGTTTTCACAATATATCAGCACATCTGAAAACAGGTTTTTGGAAAGTCTAAGTTTAGAGCAGATTTAATCAGAATATAGATTTATGACACTCTTAATGTTTTGACACTGTTGTTGCTGAGTTAGTGCTGAACAAAATCTGTGTAACACTTTGGGAAAAATAATTTTAGATGGAGGTAATTTTTAAAAAGTTAAGCCATGACTGACTAAATCAGAGTGTCAGAAAGTTAATTGCCCCGAACTATAGCGAGGGGTAAATATGTTTCCTTATTTGGGCCTGAGTTTATATCATTCCCAGATTTGTAGCTTATCCTGACTTAACCCAAATTCTAACACTAATGCTAAGCTGATACTTTAATCGAATGTTGTTTAAATTGATGACAGTTTGTAAGCAGGTTTTGGACATAAAGTATTAGGGAGCAAAATGTGACCCGATTCTATAACTGTGAAGACTAAAATTTGGTGTAAATTTAAATTTGCTAATACATTAGTACTCACAACTGTACTAAAATGCTTAATGCTTTACAATACAATGATAATACCACAACATATTTCATTTGAGAAGTAATGACAATGTTGACAATGTGAATGTGCAATTAGTGGTTGTGGCTTTTCTCAGCCAAGCTATTTCTAAAACACTGAAGATAGACTGCCTGAGACTTAGTAAAAGCACTTTATACACCCTGTTTTGTTTGATACGGAAAAGCTATATTTGGTTTCCACATAGGCAGAACATCACACAAATCCATCTCGCCACAGTTATGTGCTGACTTACATGGGATTGCTTTTTTGTCTTGTCTGTTGTAGCAAACTTTTTTCCTTCCTCTTTTCAAATAAGAAAGTAAATAGTTATCTTTATTGAGTGCAGGGGAGAGCTGTTTTTGCTGTTTGCAACAGTGATAAAAATGTTGAAAACTGCTTGGAACACCACTTTTTGTGTGAAGTGACCTAACATAATTAGTCTCGAAAATAACTGCAGTACATTACAGATGTCTTACAGAAACTCTAAAAAGCAAAGGTTTTGCATATACAGTACCAGTCACAAGTTTGGACACCTTCTTGACTTTCAGTGTTTTTTCATTATTTAAAAAGTCTGCATTGTAAACTAATACTAAAGTCATCCAAACTATGAAGAAATACATGGAATTATTTAGTAAACATACAAGTGATAAACAAACCAGAATATGTTTATATTTTACATTCTTCAAAGTAGGCACCTCTTGCTTAGATGCCAGCTTTCTTGGCATTTTCTCAGTCAGCTTTATGAGGTAGTCACCTGGAATGGCTTTCAGTTAACAGCTGTGTCTTGTCAAGAGTTCATGACTTGCATTTCTTGCCTCTTAATGTGTTTGAGACATCAGTTGTGTGTCTACTGTGAAGAATCTAAAACATGTTTTGGTTTGTTTAACACTTAAGCTTACTACATGATTCCTTATGTGTTCCTTCATAGTCCCAATGACTTCAGTATTCATGTACAAAGGAGGACAAAAAGGCAAACATTGAATGAGGAGAGTTTTTTGTGTGAGTTAATTTTTTATTTTATTGACATAGATAGCAATAATTTTATTGCATTATCAAGAAATCAAAACTTTATTTTTTCAGATAATAGAGACATACAGTGAGGAAAATAAGTATTTGAACACCCTGCAAATTTGCAAGTTCTCCCACTAAATCTTAGGTGCATGTCCGCTGTGAGAGTCATAATCTAAAAGAAAAAATCCGTAAAATCACGATGTATGATTTTTTAAAATAATTTATTTGTGTGTTACTGCCTCAAATAAGTATTTGAACACCTGCCAATCAGCAAACATTCTGGCCGTCAAAGACCTGTTAGTCCGCCTCTAAAAAGTCCATCTCCACTCTACTTATTATTCTAAATTAGAAACACCTATTTGAGGTTGATAGCTGCATAAAGACACCTGCCCACCCCACACAATCAGTAAGACTCCCAACTACTAACATGGCTAAGACCAAAGAGCTGTCCAAAGACACTAGAGACAAGATTGTAAACCTACTCAAGGCTGAAAAGGGCTACGGGACAATTGCCAAGCAGCTTGTTGAAAAAAAGATAAACTATTGGAGCAATTATTAGAAAATGGAAGAAGCTAAACATGACTGTCAGTCTCCCTCTGACTGGGGTTCCATGCAAGATCTCACCTCGTGGTGCATCAGTGATCCTAAGAAAGGTGAGGAATCTGCCCAGAACTACACGGGAGGAGCTGGTTAATGACCTGAAGAGAGCTGGCACCACTGTTTCCAAGGTTACTGTGGCTAATACACTAAGACGTCATG
>BRDA01008409.1:0-15370 GCA_036984385.1 Crenuchus spilurus | reverse complement strand
AATATTCCGAGATCTCGACTCGTTACCTGGAATACTCGTTAGTGGGGATGCTTGTAAGTAGGGGTACAACTATATATTATATATATATATATATACACACACACACACACACACACACACACACACACACACACACACACACACACACACAGAGAGAGAGGCAGAGAGGCATCAGTCAGGAGAAGGGGACAAAACATTCCCAAAAGCATTAGATATGCCATGGAACACAGTGAAGACAGTCATCAAGAAGTGGGTAAAATTTCGCACAACAGTGAAATTACCAAGAACCTGGAGTTCTTGAAAACTGGAGTTGATGAAAAGACAACTAGTCCAGCAGGCTGCTAAAAGGCCTACAGCAACATTAAAGGAGGTCCAGGAAGTTCTGGCAAGTCTAGTTGGGTAATACATGTGACAACAATCTTGTATTTTTTTCATATGTCTTGGCTGTGGTGTAGGGTGGTAAGACGGAAGCATTTTTTTAAATAAAGAAAAACACCCAAGCTCAGCTATGTTTTGCCAGAATCATGGGGATAAACATGTTATGGACTGAAGTTCAACAATATGGCTATGATTCCAAAAGGTATGTTTGGTGCAAAGCCAACACTGCATCACAAAGTTCACTCACAGTGAAGTGAGTCTGACTAAAATGTATATTAGTTTTAGTCAAATTTTTGTCATGTAGTTATTGTTAGTTTTATTCTAGTTTTTGTTGACGAAAACTGAAAACATTTTAGTCTAGTTTGTCAATTAAATGTTTAAAATATTGAATCTAATTTTAGTTGTATTTTTTAGTTATACTATTTTAAATTAGAGCTATTTTAGACTGCTTTCTGTTATTTTAATAAAATAATAGTCTTTAATTTTTGTTACATTTAATAACACAATGACATCAGATATTGTGGGAGAAAGTTGGCCCAACTTTCAGTGGCTCTAAAACACTTTGCATTTATTTAACTTTTCCATGACAAAATTTAATATGTCAATACAATTTGGTATCAACATGACTAAACACATACATTAACAGCAATCCCTTGACAGTCTCTTAAAAACCAGAAATTATTTATATCTGCGTAAATATCCAGTATAACAAACAACAGACACACGAGAGAAGTCTGTCCTCTGAGCTTTCTGTCACAAACGATAAAGGACAGATTAAGAGGGAAAGAGTTTCTCTGGTGTGCTGGCCTTTACTCATTTCTTTTACTGGTTCCTGTTGATGTTAAAATTTACTTGCACTTAATTTGGACTACCACGGCTTACGTGCCTTTCCTCTTCGTTTTGTTATATGACTGTATTTAAAATGAAACGGAGGCTGTATGTGTGTCTTATGGCTCCAGTTAGATGTGTTTGTGATCTATTTAATCTAAACACCTAAGATAATGATAACAGATTACACATTTCCCCTTTATACACTGAAACATTCAAAAATGAAACATATCAGATATACATATTCATCACCGTTAGCGAACTAGCTAGCTACATTACGTTAGCTTACCTTTTTGTAAAGCTTGTGGTGGTGAGAACTGAGGACCTCTTGAGCTTCATCGTGCTTTTCCCAGTTATTTTAAATCAACAAACTTTGCTCTGTTTTGTTTTATGTGGCAGCGAAAGTGATATTACTCCATAAATCGCTTCTTCTTTTCCGTCCAAGCTCCAGCAGTGACGTCAGCTCGTTGTGTTGTTAAGCTTCACCACTGTGACTGTGGAGCTTAACGTGCTTTGAGAAAGTCAGACGTGCGGCAGGTTTATTTTAAAAAGCGGATTACTGGACAAAAACATTATTTTTGTCGTTCTGTGACATTTTCGTTTCGTTTTTATTTGTCGACGAAAAGTCAAATACCTTTAGTCATAGTTTTCTTTTAAAATATTAGTTTTTATTTAGTTCTCGTCTCGTTTTTGTTGTGAAAAAATGGTCATCAATGAATATTTTTTGTCATAATTATCGTTAACGAAATTAACACTGCTTTGGGGCTGTTTTTCTGCAGATGGAACTGAGGCTTTAGTCAAGGTTGTGAGAATTATTGAAAACTTTAACCTCCCTTAGAATATCAAACAATCTATCAATCTAAGATGTCCAAACACGTCTGCACATCTTTTGTGCAGATCATAAATGGGGTGGCCATTTTTTGTTATACTGCAGTCATAAATGAAGTGACATAACACATTGAAACCTGCACAGGAGAAGTGTTGATAAAACTAATTAAGTTTTAATATAACTAAAGTGTGGATCATTTCGCACTCATCCTCATGTATACAGTATTTGGTGAAAGGAGGTTAACAAAGTTTACAGAGAACCAGATGGAGTACAGTCTGTAATTGTAGAACTACAGGGTCCAGCTGTAAGCTCAGTGGAGCTGATAACATGGACAGTGAGTGTAGGAAGGTGGCTTTAATGATTTTGCTAATCGGTAGACTTTGGAAGAATTTTGGGGATTTGAGTGATTCAGAATGAAATAAAAGGAATACACAAGTTGCAGGCTGGAGGAGCACATAAATGTACAACAGACATTTTTTCTACACTTGACTTTTTTACACAGCAAAAGAGCAGAATATTATTATAATAATAGATTTGAATCATTTCTCACATTCCAGATCGATGCACTTGAATCTCCAGCTTCAGATGGTTGCACTGATGCATTTTTACACCCCTAATGTGCTTGTGTGATTTAGAGGTAGAGAATGAGTGGGAGTGTATGGGTGTAGGGGTGTGTATGTGTGTGTGTGCGCCCATCGTGTTCAGATATAAACGACTATCTGTCAACTGGACATTAAGGTCACTGGTGGATGGGGCTCGTCCAGCCCTGTAGTTCGTCAGGGGCGGAGAGGGGGAGGGAGAGGGGGAAGAGCGGGAGAAGGGCATTCGTGAGAGAGAGATAAGAGCCTGGAGAGAGTGATTTAAAGAGGAGAAGAGGAGAAGGAGATGAGTCCTTGATCAAAGAGAGAGAGAAGAACGTGGAAAGAGATCCATTCAATTCATCATCACTCAAACACATTCGCCTTAAGTACCATGAACATGATCACCTAATTATCTGTTAAAGCTTACGTGTTATCCTTGTTTTGCGCTTCTGTTTAAATGTAATTTGAGTTGCATGCTTTACACTTCATACTCAATAACTTCTTGTTTCTCACTAGAGAGAGAGAGTTCAAAAGAAAATCCAAACACTGGAGCCTACCGTACACTTCTTGTCTTTCTTCTGAGAAGTTCTTGTTGAAAAGTTGGTATTTTAAAACTAAAGGGCTTTGGAACAGTTGTGGTCTGTGTAGTTAGGGACCTGGTCTTGTGACCAGAAGGTTGCCAATTTGATCTTAGAGCAGGTCACGACAGAAGGGCTCTTGAGCAAGGCATCTAACCTCCAATTGCTCCCCAGGCGCCATGGATAGGGGTGCCCACCGCTTTGGGCACGTTTTCACTGCATCGTTTGTTCAGTAGTGTGTGTGTTTCACTGCACAGATTGGTTAAATGCAGAGGTCAGTTCCATTGTGTGCAATCACCTTAGTAAACATTGATTCTAATCCAATCTAATAATAATTTTAACCAATACAGCACCAACAGTACACACATTTAAACAAGAAAAATGTGGGAGGGTCAGTGTCTCTTCTGGGGTGGACATATTTTTGTCCTACAAGAATGAACTTTAATATTACATACATTTATTCTAAATAAAAAAAACATGTAAATGCTGTGTATTTCAAATTGTAGTATTCTTATTATCTACTCAACACAAAGCTCTGTTTATTTGTTTTTTTCAAACCTGCTAAAAGCCAGATGAGGCATACTGTTATTAAATATAAATACTGTAAATTCTCTGACATTATAAAATATAGTATGGTGGGCTTATCTCAGAGCTTGTTGCTTAATTTTAGAAAGAAACACAACAAACCATGCTGTATAGTTCTGTTCACCATGTCTGAATATGATTTACAGCAGCTGCACACACTGAGCCAAATACTCCATTGGTGAGGATCTCTTTCTACTCTTTACATTCAAAAAGTGAGGTTAGCACATTTGCCCTGATCATGATTTGTCTTGAAGAACTATTTAAAGTTAAAATACTAAAAAAGCACAGCTAGCCTGGAAATTCCCCTTCTCCCCAACAACAGTGTCAAAACAGTAAGAGTGTCATAAATCTATATTTTGATTAACTCTGCTCTAAACTTAGACTTTCCAAAAAACTATTTTAAGATGTGCTGATATATTGTGAAAAAAACACACTCTAAACATTTCTAGCCAAGACTTTTGAGCTCAGAACTGAATAAACAGAGGTGTGGCTACACACTGCTCATTAGTTTTTATAAATTGTATGTGTTTTTATTTCTAAAACTTAACTAATGTGAGGTGACACTGTTTTCAACTCTAACCCTATTTTGAGGAACAATAACCCTACACTGAATATTTAAGAAATAGGTGTGAAACACTCATGGAGATTTTTTAGCTTCACCTCAGGTGAGAGGACTTTCTTTGATAAAAATTCCACACATTCCACCACTGGTAATCCAACCAATGGAATGTCCACGTCATTATCATATGAATGACAGGCTGTCATTGACAGCACACGTCTTTTTGCAAGAAAATATGTTTGGCTGTCTGACTCACCATCACAGACTTGTCTCTGCTTATTTAAGCTCCTCTCACATATAACTAAAATATATGTTTTGATTCAAGCCATATATATTTTAAATGTAGACCCTTTAAGGTTTCTGGGGTATGTTTTGTTTTGTTTCTAGGACAAAATCTTGCAGTTTTATAAGTGCTTATTTCGGTTTTGTTCCTTCAAGCAGGTCTGACGACTCCAAAGGTTTAATGTTAAGTAGTTAACAGTAAATAGAGATATCCTGTATGGCATCAACATTTTGACTAGCTTGATTTTGTGTAACTTATACCATTTGTGTCTTGTAAATACACATAACTCTACATGAACATTGTTAAATATTGCTTCTACAGTATTTTTATGGAGCTAAAGTGAAGTACTGTTGCTGAACTGAAAGGATGTTTGGCTGTCTGTGAATACTGTCAAGTGGACAATAGTTAGTCGGTTAATTGGTTATAGATAATTAGTTTCCCATCAAACTACTTCAGGGTATGTGAATGTACCTCTCAGTACCTCTCAAAAATTAATATACTTTTATTTCAAAATAATTATTTTGCCATTTTAAGTGAAATGTACAAATGCTGGCGCTGCAGATACTCAATCTTCTATGGTAGAAGGGTGAGGTAGGATAGTGTCATTGACTTTTAGCTGTTTTGGTGTCTCCCACAAATTCTTGATTTTAAAGGCTTTCACACAATGTCTACCTCTTCAGTGGACTAAGCACACATCTTAAGCATCAGGGCACTTCATGGGATGTCATGCATACAGTACAACAGAAGATATTTGTCCATAAACAACCTCAGTGAACACTGTATACATCAGGATAGGAAATATGACAAAAACAACTACAATAAACATTATTAATCACTAGAATTGGTGATGTGGTTGGCTAATCGATTTTCTTTTTCTTTGTGTATGTTTTTTGCTCTGACTTGTTTCACAGTTTCATGCAGGGCAGTTTTTGTCCCTTAAGAAACACTGACACAAACGTCTGCACACCATAAAAGCTGACCACTCAACCAACTCCCTCACAGCCCTGTTTGTATTTCCCAACAGAGCTAGCATCAGAAAACTAGCCATTTGTAGAGCATGAGTGAGGTGTAAGTGGAAGAGCAGAAGGTTCCTCTGCAGGATGAGCACATAACACTTATTTAGAGGATTCTTTAGCCACATATGGTTCTGCTATTTAATTGTTGTCTCTAAAACGAGATGAAGGAGAGGATAATAGCTGGGATGTCCATGTTGTTAGCGGCTAGTGATTTTTGGCTTACTGCCAAAGTGTGTGTGTGTGTGTGTGTGTGTGCGCACAACTAGATCAGGACTGGAGATCTGAGTAATTACAGGAGCGGGAATCTGCAGATGGTGTCTGTTACCACGCCTGTACAAATACTGTTGATGAAGCCGTATCCTCTGTGGAGCGAAAAACCCGATTAAAACACAACACTCCCATCTGAGGCTTGAGATAATGTGAACAAGTGTTTATCACTGCCGAAGTAGTTTTCCCTTTACTTTCTCACTCTCTCTTCCCCACTTTTCCTTTCCTTGTGGATTTGTTTGGGGTACACAAGCAACATGGAGGCTCAGGAGAGCACCGACCAATAAATGTACCTGAAAAATGAACAAGCGCTCTAAATTAGAAAAAAAATTCATTGATTCTGAGAGTTTTGCTGCAGGGTGTGTTGTGTGTGGGTGAGTGTGTGTGTTAGCCTTTTCCACATGGTACATTACCTATAAATATTTGTTCCTTCAGTATGGATTGGTCTATTAATTTGTGCAGTGAACTTGTGCAGATTTATGTAATGACTTGGAGTGGGTGTCCAAGTTAGATATTGACTGCGGTTGTTCGTTTAACACTAAATAACAAATCATTTATGAGACATTTAGCTAGTGGAATTGGGCACATGGGAGCCAGTTGGGACCAGACACCCTTTTATCTTTTTGATGACATTCGTTTGCTTATTAGGTGTGAAAAAAACATTCTGAGCCCACTTGTTACAGTGCATGCTTTAAGGTGAGGTATACACATAAGAACTCTACTGGTCAAAAATTTGTAGCTACCCAGGATTTGAAGCCCACCAGACAAACAAAAATAGTCACCTTATGTGTTTAAGGTGGTAGTAACCTCAGTTTCCTGCAGATTGCATTGCATGATGATGATTAGGCTGTAAATATCTGCAATGGGATTCATAGACTGAGAAGAGCTGTTACTTTGCAGTGAATGTATTGCTAGATGTGTGAAGGAAGTGAAACAGATGTTAATGCTGGGCAAAAAGGAGTGATTGGATTTGAGGCCATTGTGTGAAGGAAGTAGCTGAATTTGCATGTGTATTGAAATGTACAGTCATAATGGGCTACCAGCAGTGGCAAAAATCCCAGACTAAACGGACTGCAGGTGTGTTTCACGGCTTGTTAATGAAAGTCTCTTCATTTCCAGGCAAGAATTGCTTCTAGAAGTCCTTCATAACCAATTTCTGAAAGAACTCTCCACAGAAAACTGCATGGCATTTGGAGTAAGATGGCACATAAGAGGCCTTTGCTCACTTTGGCTCACAAAGTTCCCTGGTTACAGTAGGCGAAGAGACACAAAAACGTAACTCCTCACTGGAGTTGTGTTATTTGGTCAGATGAATCTTGTTCCTGCCTGTATGTGAATGATGCTAAACATCAGGCACATTGCAGATGTAGATGCAAAGTCCCCTACCAGTGGAGGCATCAGTTGTCACCAAAATAAATGTCGCTGTCTGTGCAAAAGCAGGGTAGTATTACACCATTCAGCTGCCAATAGTTTTCACATAGATCACTACATATTCACTAATATTTCCGTCACGGGAAATGTGCCAGGAACAGAGGCATATCTTTGGATTTTCAGCATCATATTGTGAAAGCCAAGGTGGTTAAAATTCTAAACAGTGGGACAACTGGTGCAAGAGAAGCCTGTGTGCTGGTACCAATTCTTTTATCTTCCACATGATGTTTCTGCATATGGAAATGGAGATAACTCTTGATTTCTGGCTAGTAAAGAACCTCTTTGAAATAAAGAGCTTTCATGCTTCTGCACGCATCACGTCCGTCTGTGTTTCTGAGTGACAGTATGCTGATGACCATTTCTTTTGTGAGGCTACAAGGCTGCACAATTGAGCAGGAAATACACAATCAGCTCAATCTCAACTATACTGCTTCGTTAATAAGAATCCTATGTTTTGGCTCTAAACTGACAGTGCCTGTACATGATTCTGTAGAGTTGTGAGACAAGTATGCTTCACGGCATCAATTTAAACCTTTTACTTAACCCTCTAAAGTCTGAGGGTATTTCAGACACTCTGATGTAGTCTGACATGGCTTTACTTTTTTTTTTTTTTTTTTTTTTTTTTTTTTTTTTTTTTTTTTTTTTTTTTTTAAATTACACCCATCTAAAATTATTTTTTTCCTCCAAACTGTTACACAGGCTTTAGTTCAGCACAAACTCAACAACAGCAGTGTCAAAACAGTAGGAGTGTCATAAATCTATATTTTCATTAAATCTGCTCTAAACTTAGACTTTCCAAACACCTGTTTTCAGATGTGCTGATATATTGTGAAACACATTCTAAACATTTCTAACCAAGACTTTTGAGCTCAGAAGTGAATAAACAGAGGTGTTGGCTACATACTGGTCAATACAGTTTTTATAAATTGTATGTGGTTTTATTTATTAAACTTAACAAATGTGAGGTGACACTTTTTCCTCAGCCATTGACCCTACACTGAATAACCTGAGACACTCAGGTTAGAGGTCTTATTTGGTTCACTTTCCACACATTCCACAGCTGGTAATCCAACCAATGGTATGTCTAGAATTACCATGTCATTATCTATCATATGAATAACAGATCGCATCATTTGGTAGAAAGAAAAAAAGCACAGCTGTCTGACTTGATCTCACAATCATGTCTCTGCTTATTTAAGCTCCTAACAAATATCAAAAAAATTAGATTCATGGTATAAATATTTGAAAAGTAGACCCTTTAAGGTTTCTGGGATATGTGTTACTTTGTTTCTAGGATAAAATCTCGCCGAGTTGTTTAAGTGTTTTTGCTGAATTTTGATTTTGTCCCCGCCGATGGGAACGCCGACTCCAGAGGGTTAAAGTCCTTTCATTTCATATAGCTTCAGCACATTCTGAAATTGACTTGGTAGGTCTGCAGCTAACATGAAAACATCCTGAAGCAGATCAGCGGTAAAAACATTGAGGCTATCCTTGCTTTCCATCAGGCCAAATGACTTTGCCCAAGACCTGGCTTCATTTCAAGTTCTGTAATGGAAACTGAAACTGGAGAACTGGGTTGTTACTCCTTTGATGGTAAGAAAAGTATATTGAAGACCTGCTAAAGCTGAACTTGCTAGAACCCAATAACCTCCAACCGGTCACAAATCATGTGTTGAAGGTTTTCCAGCTGGTCAAGGAGTGTGTGAAGGTTGTGTGTATGTGTTTACGTAGGCTACAAGTGTGTGTCCATGTGTATGAAGGTTGAGTCTTTAGCTTGGACTGTGACTCTCTGGAGCTTTCCTCATTGGCCCTTAAATGAGCTCCCCAGTGGCCCAGTAAGGACTGTCATTGCTCACTGTTGCTTAGCGACTGCTCCTGTGGCACTGAAGCCCATATCCTGGGGCATCTAGCCACCCACCACACCCGATTGTATGTTTGTTAGTAGGTCTGTGGTGACCTGGTTCCTCCAAAACCATCCCAAGTAGTAAAGAGTCTTCCAGCTACATTCTCCCAGCGGATTAAAAAAACTTATCCAGCACTTAATCTCGATAATGAGGGCTGGACAAATGCTGCAACCACTGGGTCACTCTCATCCACAGTTCTAATAATTGAGTGTGTTTCTTCAAACTGCTCAGTTGAGTGTTTCTTTGCTTAAGTGGTTCTCCACATTCATCAGTAAAGTGTAATGTGTCTAATCTTTAAGCCTTAAGCAAAAGGATCTTCTACTGGAAGTAATTCACTTTAGTTGATAAAATTGCTTAAACATGTAAAATGTTGTAGCACCTTTATGCATAAAACCCTTTGGAGTCAGCACTGAGGTGAATCTAAAAAAATATTCAATTTAGGAAGTTCTGAATGAGTGAAACACGTCACCCCACAATCGTTAAGTTTTAGAAATAAAACCACATACAATGTCTAAAAACTGTAATGAGCTGTGTGTAAACAACACCTCTGTTTATTGAGTTCTGAGCTCATAAATCTTGGTTAGAAATGTTTAGAATGTGTTTCACAATATATCAGCACATCTGAAAACAGGATTTTGGAAAGTCTAAGTTTAGAGCAGATTTAATCAAAATATAGATTTATGACACTCTTACTGTTTGACACTGTTGTTGCTGAGTTTGTGCTGAACAAAAGTCTGTGTAACACTTTGGGATAAAAATGTTAGATGGGTGTAATTTGTAAAAATTGAAGCCATGTCAGACTACATCAGATTGTCTGAAACACCCTCAGTTTCCAGGGGGTTAATAATAAAGTAAAACAGAAAATAATTAAATGAAATTTTTAATGTTATAAATTATATAATAAAATATATACATTTAAAAGAAGAAAGTAAAAAAGTAAAAAAAAAAGGGAATAGTAATAGAAAGTAGGCAGACTGTAAAACTTATTTTAGTCCATCTTTTTAATATAGATATTGTGTGTGTACTGTATGTATAACATACTGTATGTTTAGAGTAGTTGGATATTTTCATTTTAACAAGCTTGTATTGACTTTTAAGATAATTTCACTTACTTGCATGTCATTTAAAACTAAAGAATCCTGAAGGTGTACAGAGCTGCATCATTACATCTGCTAAACATACCATGGCTTTTGTTACTCTGTAATTCCATATGTGTTCTTTTTATTGTGTTGATACGATTGTGATGCCTTCACTATTACTCTAGAATGTAAATTCTCTTCTATAAATAGTTGATTTAAACATTTGATTAGTGCTATTTAGACTATGTTGGATTTAGACATTAATATCTTCTTTAGTGAAAAGTGAAAAGATTTCACCTCCAATAGACAGAATTTGTCATTAAAATCCTTTTTACTGAAGAAATTTCAAATCAGTCTGTATTTGGCTCTTTTTGTAATCTGTAATTATATGTTCTTTTAACACGATTAAGAAACTAGAACTTCAAGGCTCAATGAGAAATAGATTTTTTTAATAGAAACTAACGAGAAGGAGTCCACGGCGATAAATTGTATTGTAGTCTCTTGGAGAATTGCTTTTTTTATCACTTTCTTCCAGGGTATATTTTACAGTGATAAGGGAGGAGACACTGGGAGGGGGTAATGAATTCACTCTCTCTTTGGCAAGGACTCAGTCACTTGCTGTGCACTTTCCAGCTGATGCGGAACCCAATTCATTTGTGCTGGGAAAGTAGAGGCTAATTTGTGGAATTTGCCAACTCCTCTGCTCTACCGGCAACTCCAAGAAAGAAACTGAGGAAGAGAAGGCTAGAGACACCGAAATGTGTGCCAGTGCGTGATAGAAAGAAACAGAAGAGTGGAGTTTTCCCTGTTGAAATACTGTTCTTGGGTGAACAGACCAAATGCCCCTGTAATTTTTAAAGAATATTACTCACAGGAAAGAAAAATCCAAATAAGCCATTTCTCAAACTCTCGGACAAGAGTTTCTTCTAGACAACAATGAGATCAGTTGGAAGCACAAAAGAGATTTTAGCTGAAGGAGCTTCATCAGAGAAAATAATATAATAGGAATTGTACTGCAGAGGATGGGTAAAGTTATTTTAACACCCTTTCAGACTGTTTAGGACAGAAGAATGATTGTCTGGAGGAGAAAAGGTGAGCACTACCATGAGTCTTGAGTCATACCAACAGTAAAGCATTCTGAGACCATTCTAGTGTGGGGTTGCTTCTCATCCAGAGGAGTGGGTTCACTCAAAATTTTGCCTAAGAAAACTGTCATGATTGAGGAATGATATCAAAATATCCTCCTAGAGCAGCTTCTTCAAATGATCCAGAAGCGATTTGGACATGAACAGTGCTTTATCCAGCATGAGGAGCATCATGTCACAATGGAAACAGGTTGCAGCCATGGCCTAGTGGTAAGGATCCAGTCTTGTGACCAGAAGGTTGACGGTTTGATCCCCAGACAGAACATGACTGAAGTACCCTTGAGCAAGGCACCTAACCCCCTAACTGGATAAGGGCTTGTTCTTTGGGCACAAATTCTCACAACCTAGTCTATTCACTAGTGTGTGTGTGTGTGTGTTTCACTGCACAAATGGGTTAAATGCGGAGGTCAAATTCTGTTGTGTGAAAAATCACATTGGCAAATTGGTGAATCTTAATCTTAAACGTGATTACCAAGGGACTTAGTGAACAAAACATTGACATTTTGGCAAGGAAACTCCCCAGACCTCAATCCCATTGAGAGCTTGTGGTCAGTCCTCAAAAAGAGGGAGGACAAACAAAAACCCCGAAACTCTGATTAACTCCAAGCACTGATTAGGCAAGTATGGGTTGCCATCACTCAAAATTTTGTGCAGAAACTGATATCCAGCGTGCCAACACTGTAAATATTAAGTCTTTGTTTAAACTGGAGGAATTTGTCAATAAAAAGTTGTAAAAAATTATGGAATTCTTATAATTGTAGTTCATTATATGACATAAACATCTGACAAAGGTTCTGAAAAAACTGAATCAGCAAACTTTATAAAAACTAAATGTGTGCCATTCTCAAAACTTTTGGTCATGACTGTACTATTGTATAGGACCTGTACTATTGCATGTTTATTGTTTGCTGTCTTTGCATTTGTGTTCTGTGTTGCACCTGATCCTGGAGGAACATTTTCTCATTTCATTATGTACTGTACTGTATAGCCGAAATGACAATAAAAAACCTCTTGAACTCTTTCATCTGTTCAAAATACCTGGGTCAATTAATCCATTAACCTCTTAAAACTCAACTGTATTTCTTTAAACCCACGTCTGAAGGGTTTTATACAGCAAATTCATACAATAAATACGAAAGTGAGATATTTTAAAGTTAAATAACCCCCAAAAATAGCCGAGATTGTGTCTTTGAATTACAGCATGCTTACAATTGTTGCACAAAAAAAATATAGAAGCTGCACATCACTGAAGGGACTTGTAGGTTCCTATGTTCTGATGTCGGTCATCTTGCAATTCAGATTGTTTCCACAAGAGGTTGTGCTTCTGCAGGACAAAACTCAGTTCTATTTGAGAGTCATTCAAACATCAACAGGGCTGCAACCATGCATCAAGACTTCAACAGTGTTTCAAACATATGTAGATGTTTTTAATGCGTATTCTAAAAAAATGGTTTATTTGAAGCATTTAATTGGCATCAGGAATGAAGAATTAGAGTAGAATGAACTGGGTTTCAGCTGTCATATGACTCCTCCCTTTTGTGTGTATTTTAGAACATATGAAAGTAAAGAATGTCTGAATGTAATTAAGGAATACTGCTGGCAGGTCCGTGCAGTTCACGAGGTTAATTGCCAGGTTTAGTGTGCATGTCTGAGCACTAATTACTCTGGACACGCTGTCCAGGATAATATCTGAGCTTTATCTCATTTTCTCTGTTTCGTCTTGTATATTGCAGCTCTACATGAAGCTGCATTGTGAGGACCCTCCCATGCTGGAGCACACTCAGCAGCTGCTGGGAGAACTGGGAGGAGAGATCGTTGCTGATGATGACGAAGAAGCTGGACCCTCTATAGATGATATAGGAGATGACTTCATTCAGACCAGTGAGGATGAGGAGGAAGATGAAGCCATGGAACACTGAATGCTTTTTATTTTCTCCACTTTTCATTGCTTTTTTCAGGCCCTGAGATAATTTATAAGACCTAAAAGTCCATTTGTTAAATGAGCAGACTGTCATCATGAGCAAAGTTGTCATGTCATTTATTTTGGTCTCTCTATTAATTTCCTTAATACGTTTATTTTGTCTGCTACAACAAGTGCCTTTTATTCTTTGTACTAGTAGCCACATTACATATTCTTCTCAATATCTCTTTGATGAGAACAAGACAAGAACACAGCCTAACAACAGTCCACTGCTGAATTTGAGTGTTTATATGACACTTTGCTTCAGACCTTTGAGCTTTTCAATTATCTTCCGCACCCTCTGTGCATTTTATAATCATATTATAAATATGATTGCCGTGGGCTGTATGTAATAACAAGGAAATGTCATTAGGGATTAAAAATGACTTTTAAGTCAAATGCCAGCCTCATCTTATTTCTCTGAAGCATGACGTTAATAATAGCTTCATATGCTAATATTTCATATGCTAATATCTTATGAAATCTTGATGCCAATGAATCCTTGTTCTTGGGGGTTTTTTTTTTAGACACATAGCAAGAAAAAAGGCATACAGTATGTAGATCAGTGCCAGTGCTTGCCCTGGAATGCACTGCTTTATAGTGTGCAGTGCACTAATGCACTGAATTAATTTACTAGCAAATTACTAAGCCTTTCAAGGACTGGAATAGACTTGAGGAAAACAATAAACTGCAGGGCAATCTCTATGATTGAGAAGAGTACTTAGTTGATAATGACTTACAAAGGACAATTCATAGTACGTTACCTCATCCTACCCCTATAGCAGTGGTCTGCAAGTGCATGCCCATTGGGTGTTTTGTTGCACGTAGCATGTGCTCTTGATCCCTGTGGAATCTGATTGAAAATGAATTAATAATGAACAAATATTGAGTTCATTTTTCATATTAACACAAACTATGGACCTCCAAACTACAACAAGCTAGCATTTGCTTCTTTACATACAGCATCTTTGAGAGCTTTAACACTGATGACTTAGCATTAGCTCAAAAATCGTTGCTAATTAGCCTAGCTATAGTATTTTTAAGTTTAAGTTTTGTTTCTAGGATAAAATCTCGCAGAGTTATACTGGAAGTGTTTTTGCGGAATTTTGTTTATATGCCACTGGCAGGAGCGTCGACTCCAGAGGGTTAAAACAAGATTAATGTATTGTTTTTTTTATAAAAAGGAAAAAGAGCAATTTGGAAAATTTTGGCCACTCCCCAAAGCAAAAAAATATATTTTCCAAAAAAGTTGAAGATGAAAAGTGGATGGCTTCTGAAATAGGATAATGATCCTTAACACATGAAAATGTACAATGGACTACCTCAAGAGGAGCAAACTGAAGGTTTGACATTTTCCACATAGTCCCTTGAACATCATCAGAAATCTGTAGATGGACCTCAGAAGAGTAGTGCATTTAAAACAGCCCAAAGGTCTCGCAGAACTTGAAGACTGTTGCAAACAAGAATGGAAAATAATCCCCCAAAGGTTCTTAGCTGACTACCAACAGCTTTTAAGCTGTGATACTTACTTAAAGGGGATGTTGATTAGTGCTGACCATGCAGGATGGCCAAATCTTTGGGCGTTACCTTTCTGAAGCTAAAAGTAATGGAAATGCCTTTACATTTATGCCTCAGGACATTTTTACTCGTTTAGCTGTTCACAGTAGCAGATATTCTGACCATGCATGCCCAAACTGTTGAATGCTATTGTAAATATACTAAAAACAGCCTCTTATCAAATATAACATCGATAAATTACAAACCGGATTCCAAAAAAGTTGGGACACTAAACAAATTGTGAATAAAAACTGAATGCAATGGTGTGGAGGTGCCAACATCTAATATTTTATTTAGAATAGAACACAAATCACAGATCAAAAGTTTAAACTGAGAGAATGTATCATTTTAAGTGAAAAATATGTTGTTTCAAAATTTCATGGCATCAAC
>BRDA01008405.1:10158-40379 GCA_036984385.1 Crenuchus spilurus | reverse complement strand
GCCGTGGAAGGCAAGTTCTGCCTTGCAGATATTACATTGCACACGTTTCTCTTTCATTTTCTTAAAATGATCCCACTCTTTTGAGCTCCGTTGCCTGGTAGCCATGATAGCAGAGCCTGTCTGTATAACGTCCTGTGAGGTCATCCACGGCCTACCGTGGTTAACACTACTGCGCATGTGCGTCAAAGACAGAAAGGCAGACGCAGCAGTGGAAGGTGCCGCAGCAGTTTGGAGAGAAAAAGAAAGTAAAAAAAAAAAACTAAACGACACATCGACTATTACATTAGTCGTCGACTATTTTAATAGTCGACATAATCGTGACTAGTGGACTAATCATGGCAGCCCTAGTTGGGAGGCAGTCACTGTACTAGTAGTCCTTTCTCATTACCTTCACTATAGCAGCTCTAGAACATCCTACAAAGTTAGTGGTTTCTGAGAGGCTACCACCCTTCACCTGGTACACTTTTATCATGCCCTTTTGGACATCAGTCAGATCACATCCTTTGCCCACGATGATGGTTTTACACTCTCCTACAACTGAGTGGTGTTCACTTATTTATCGGCCGAGTTCATTGAAAAACCAAGGGTGGTTATATGATGTGCAAGTGTCATTCTGTGACCAATTTGCTGTGTGCACGCCCAGTATTGGATTAGTGCTCACCACCAATGAAGGGGTGGGGTACTCACCATGACCCTCATCAGCATTAAGAGGTTAAGATAATGGATGAATGGATGGATAATTTGTGTATCTCCTGCAGGTCATTCCAACACGAGACAGGCAAGAGGGGATGGCTGCTTTTATAGAGAAAAGACCTCCCAGGTACACTGGAGAATGACAGACATACTCGGTGGTGGAGCAGTTTCATCATTTTAGTGAGAAAAAGCCATTGACTGGAACCACGGCCTACTGTCAAGTCTGAAAACACATTGTACAAATAACTTACACAATAAATGCTGCATATGACTTACAATGAACATAAGACATGGTTGAAATTTTTGCATATGTATGCAGATGTAACTCATTTTGTGTTTTGTATAAAATAGCTTTTGGGATTTGGACAATGTATTAACATATGAAGCAGCCTTTGACATGAAGTCTGCCATGAAGTACATTATGAGCTGTTGACACTTCTCCATAATTCACATTTCATACTGTTTAAGGGTATCATTTACTCTGATTGATCTGTTTACACATTTTTCAGAAAGAAGGGAACTCTCAGCGAAGGCCATAAAAAATAGTTTATAGTGAAATGTTTTAAAGCCACTTCTGAGAAGAAACCAGCTCATTTATTTTATGCATCTATAACTGTGAATATGTGAATATTTCGAGCTAAACTGGAACTTGCTTTATCAATATGAATGATTCAATATTCGCTTTAAAACTTAATGCCTTAATCCACTGTATCCAACAAACACTGTCTCGAGAAATCCTCGTATCTCAAACACGCCACATTTGGCCAATTTAAATTGAAATCAGCATGAACAGCAGCATGAGTTTTACATTCTTTATTCAAGAAACATGGTTTGCATATAATGGAAATCTGAGCAGCAAGAGGATGTTTTAGCTGGACAGGCTTCCACTCCAGATCTTAATGTTGGTAAAAAGACTTATAGTGCACAGGAAAAGACTATGAGGGGCCATGTACATAAGTGTTTCAGAATAGGATATGATTGTGGTCTGTGTGTCAACATGAGGCTGTAGAATCTGGATTTGGTCCTACTACACCGGCAGTGTGGTTACAAGGTTCATAGCTAGAAACAGCTGATGATTCTTGTTCATATCTAGTAAGGACATTTCTGATAGCTGGCAGTTTAATGGATAGTATTGACAGGCTGATATATACATTTTACAAAAGTAGTTAACCCTTAGAAATACAACAAAGCCAACAGAATATAATCTTCTGAAGAGTTAGTCTAATTCAGGAAGGGTGGGACATCCACTAACATCAAATTACTCTTACGTAGTGCAGTATATCAACCATGACACATTTATTGTCCATATTTTGCTATAGTTTAACTGGAGCTTTAAGGCTAAAATTGCTTACATGCACTAAAACCAAACAGTCACCCAAATATTTAAGGTTTTTTCTGTCAAAATGCACCAAAACTTCATCCAGGTTTTAAATTACTGTGATGACCTGGAGTCAGTTTTTAGTAACAACAAATGTGAAACAAAAAGGTATACCAGTGTTTATTTGCTATTTTTAAAAATGTATTAATATATATCACATCATCATACTACATTCTAAAACACAATGACTAGACCTGTGTGCAGTTTGAGAGAAACTGTCCTTTGATGGAAACTTTGGGCTTCAAACTTGATCTTGGCTGATTGAATATATCTGGGGTAAGCTATATAAATGGGTAAACCATTCCTTAAATCAGGAGTGTTAAACCTCAGCCTTGGAGGGCTGGATTTCTGCACAGGTTGGTGATCTCCCTGATCAAACACACCTCAGTAGGTAAACCAGGTTTAATTGTAGTGTCAGAGCAGAGAAATCACCAAATCGTGCTGGACTGTACACCCCTGCTTTACACCCTTTGTGGCTAAAGGAAATTAAGAAGGTACAAAAATTCTTAAGATGAACTAAGATTCTTGCTTAAATGTGCAGTAACCAGTAAAGGCTAAGATTGCATATACAGATTGTGTGATTAATATAATAATAATAGTAACTAATACTAGTTAAAGCATGTGTATTATAATTTATGGTACCATATCAGTCATAAACAGGATCAGACTGTTTTATCAATGCTTTGGTATCTAATAAAGGCCCACATATAGCCTCAGCTATGTTTATATGGACATGTGGTGGGTCTGTACACTTCATATTTTACATGTTCCATACAATAGCTTGTTTTTCCCTGTCACATCAGTCTGCACTGGCAATACAGAGTTGTTTTTCAAGTGCCTTTGAATTAGACTGATCTTATTGTATAAGTACATGGCCCCACATAATAAATCAGGTTAAATGCAGAAAATAACGTGCAGTCAGCAGAACATAAATATAAAGAAAAAGATTTAGAAGAGCCTGAAATGTTCATTGGCTTACAAATAGGACAAAGCAGGTCTATCATTTTCAAAAGTAAACATTTTTTTTCCCCTTCATAACAAGCGTACCTCGCCTATTAACATCTCTCGTGATCTAATGACGTAACTCGAAGTTTAACCATCAAACAGTTGTAGAGAGAAGACGACATGCAAGATTTTAAGCTGTTGCCATGATTTGTAAGGAAGAGAGGAGACATCATGGTGACGAGTCTACAGTCACCACAGCCTGGACAGTGGCTGTCACAGTAACTCAGGATTTGTCCCTCAGAAGCTTCGGTGAATAATTGGGACTCGCCAGCAACTCTGGATGTTAAAGGAAAGGCATCCATGTTGGGTCCTGTTACATGGCCTCTCTCAGCACAAGTCGGCCAACGTTTAAGCAACGAAGGTCTAAACCAGGTTAAATGGTCAAAGGCATGGACAGTGCCTCAGCAAGAGCTGTGCAATAATGAGCAGGGTTCATCACCAGCCTAATCTAAGATGGCATCCACCTCCCGGTTTGCTTAGAATCCTCCATTTGATTTGGCCTTTAGTTTTTTTTCCCCATTTGTACCTTTTTGCTCACAACATTAAAACCAAAAATCAATATAGCATTATTCTTTGCGTGCAACACAGCATAGCACTCTTTATAACAGCACATCTGCCACAGTAGATACCATATACAGTACAGTGTACAGTATATAAAAAATAGATACTTTCGCATCAAACCTCTCATGCTGGCAAATGCACCGACAATTATAAAGTACTTACAACCTACCAACTCAGCCATACGCACAAGCACACACACACACACACACCTCTACACACATGGAAGTATAAACATTTAGCAATACACCATCTCAAGACGATAAAAACTAAATCTTTATAGACTGTTACCCATTTGTAAGGTTGAGCAAGATAATTATTGCCATTTGTGTCCGCAGGGACGAGTATCTGTCAAACCAGCTTGAGTCTGGAGAAAAAAAACGGCATTTGAATCAATCTACTATGCATCTGAAGCATCCAGAAGAACTAAATCATGCTCTTTGAGCACATGCGGGCATGCACACTCATTCACGCACTTTCTAACCTGCTATGCTATTCCCTTTATCTGCTGCCCCTCTTCACCCAAATCTTTTCTGGGAACAGAGAGGGTAAATTTTAATTCCTTATTTCTAAACAGAGACAAAATAAATAATTTGCTTTGTGCAAACAAACGCTTGTTAACTCTCCCCTGATGTGTCTCCCTGGAGTTGAGGAGAGCATATGAGGGACAGGAGGATGTAATCAACAATTCACACAGACACAGAGTTTCCAGGCAAGGACACCGTGTACCTTCCTGAGACCAGCACATCCAAGTCAGGGAACATCTCTCTCTAGGATGAGACAGAAAAATATGTTATTAGGGTATTCTGTACCTCACTGAATCAGCAAAACATTACATATAAAGATGGCTATGTGTAACATGTCTCAAGTCAAGAGCACTGACCTAGTATTAGGGTCACTTCTCTTCTATGCCACTTTGACTATTATGTATTGGTGTTGTGTCTGCTGCCTGCTGTGTATTTTGTGACAGTATACCTGTGTCTTAAATAACAGATAAGCTGTTTTTAAAGCATCTGGTTGCAGATAAATGCATAAACTGATTCTAATATTACAGTTCTGTGCAACTTTGTAGGTTGTAAAGAATTAGAAAGCACAATGTAACTACATCACATGTTTGATGTGTCCAGAATGATGAAAATAACTATAGATTCTTCTAGAATTTAACTTGAAACTACATTAAAATGCAAACGTGGTCTTATTTTAAAAGTAGAGCTCAGATCTTAGGCCAGGGGTGGGCAACTCCAGTCCTGGAGGGCCGGTGTCCAGCAGAGTTTGGTGGTGATTGTGCTCTGACAATAAAATTAAACATGCTAATTGCCTGCTGAGTTGAATCAGGTGCGTTTGATCAGGTAGATCACCAAACTGTGCAGGAATCCGGCCCTCCAGGACTGGAGTTGCCCACCCCTGTCTTAGGCAAATGCCTTAACAAAAAAAAAAAAAAACTTTTGATGAATGTGCATAGTCTGTATTTGTTAGTATTGTATATAAAATAGCTCTAAAAATTAATCAGTGACTCCTAACATTTGAGAAGGTTTGGTGGTGTGGTAATTGTTTAACAGCAGGACAGCTCAGAGGTTTCCTGGCAGAAAACATTCTGTGGTCATACAGTCATATGAGGCTTTGCAGTAATTAAATGCTGTTTCAATTTCAGTTGTAACCCGCCCTCGCCCACTTCGCCTTGCCCTTTCCCCTCACAGAAATGTGTGTTAGATGAGCTCTCAGAGGGGTGAGGGGACAGGTCAACACTAATGTGAACTAATGCAGAACTTACATGGAAATTGTTACGACGTGACAGTTTTTATTGCTACAGAAAACAGTGATGGAAAAAGCAGTTTATAAGTGTAAAAATCTTCACATTACTTAAAATGTCAAACATGTAACATTTTATGTATATAATTTTACCCCTGATTTCTCCAAATGTTTTTAATGGCCAATTAACCCGCCACTTTTATCAGCACTTCCCATCACTATCACTTGCAATGTCCCTGACTTCGTGGGAGGGGGCAGACGAGCACAGGCCTCCTCTGATACCAAGTCCGTTTTTTTCCAAACTACTGGAAATACATCGCCGCTGGGCAGCTAGCGCGCTCGGAGGAAAGCGCAGATCCCCACTTCTGATGTATCGCTCAGCAGACGCCCGAGTCAGTCGACGTTGTTTATAGTGCTAAGGAGAGTGGGCCATCTTGCCCACCCGAAGAGAGATCACAGCCAATTCTGCTCTCTTGAAGACCCAGCTGGCAATGGCAAACAGCATGATCAGGATTCAAACACACGATCATTGGATCATAGTGGCAGCGCTTTAGTTCGCGGAGCCACTTGGGGGCTCACAAACATGTAACATTGTTTAAAAACATATAATTTACACTCTGTACATTCGAATGGGACTTTATGTATAAACCATCTCCATTTGTTAAGTTACATAGCTGTTGGTGTTTGTTAACCTGTTGGCTAACGTAACTGATTAGCATTAGCAGGTGTTCCTGATTTGTTGTAATGAAAGTCTGTAATCAGTTCAATGGGATGCATGTTTATGTTTGTTGACAAGGATGTGTGCGCTCTGATTGTAAAACCTGCTCTATATTGCCCCCTAGAACTGTGAGTGGACACTTGTGACAGTGGTCAGTGGAAATGAGGAGGGCAAATTAAACCTGGAATAGAAACACAGCCAAAGTTTCAATTTTGGTCTTGTTGCAAATGCCCCCTAATGTTGGTGCTATGAGGAAACAGTTTTTGGTTGTGTAGGAGTGTGTTTTAGTCCTAGTCTTTCCTCTTGACTCATCAAATACATGCATATGTATTTGTGTTTGTATTGTAGGCCTACTTCTGTGTACAGGCTTGTAATCATACCTCTGTGTGTGTGTGCTTGTGTTGCTCCTGCGTAGCCTGTACGTGCTCGGTGGCGATGAAGGCTGTCCAAAATGCTTTCGACCAATCGCCTCACATCACTGTGTGTTTCAGGATGTGACCTCACTCCCTCCAGCTGCTGTAGCCCTCCTTCCTCTAGCAGCATGCTGCAGTACCGTGGAGCTACACACATAGATATATGTATATATGGGGATGGGAATATGACTGTTTGTGTGTCATTTCCTATATCTAAAGCAGCAAAGCTGACTTGTGACTCACCATTCTTGCTGCACACATGCTGCATGGCCCAGGCTGCCCACAGCTGAACTCCAGGAGTCTGGAAGCACTCCAGCAGTGGGAAGAAAGGGTTAAATGACCTGAAACCCAACATAGTACCAGTAAATACATTTTCCTGGCAATTCCAAGCAAGGTATGGAACAGGTTGTGTCTGTGTTTCTTACCTGTATGCCACCATTTCACATTCGGGCGTGGGCCACTTTAGAATCGCTGAGTGCTGGGAGAGACCAACAGCCATTGTTAGGTTTCTTCATGAACATGATACCACCAAGTGAAAGTACCTTGGACCTAATTCAGTGGCCATTTTTTCAGGAACACATACCCTGTACGTGCACTTCTATAGAGAAGCAGATCAACTGTGTAGCAACAGTCAGTAATTGTAATTCTACAAAGTGCTCTTATGTGGCAGGTATAAGTGAGTTTAGGTACAAGGCAGATGTACCTATTAAACTGACAACTGATTGTAAATGAATACACCACACACAGACGGGGGCGTACCAGTTGCTCCAGCAGCGTGGCTCTGAGAGGCAGGTCGAGGGTCCACACGGTCTCCCCACGTGAAGTGAGGTGTGCCAGAATTCCTGCAGCGAAGTAGCTCACCTCCACTTCAGGACTGTGCAGCAGAGAGCGGATATGATCCAGAAAACCCTGAACCATCAGCTCTCCATGCAGCTCTCCCACCTCAGCTATGTTATTCTAGAGCATCACACACACACACACACACACACACACACACACACACACACAGCAGAAAGACAAAATTACACCTGTTAAATGGTAGAAGCATATGCTATGCCAGTGGTTCCAAAAGTACGAGGGAACCACTTGGGGGACGTGGATCTATTGCACGGGGGGCACAGCAGGGCAAATGAAAGGCATGTCTGAGCACTGCTACTGCAAGGGGGGGGCTCAAAAATATATTATAATCTTCCCCCTAATACTCGCATGGCCAAAAACTAAGTCCCTGACTCTAGGAGGGTGCAGACTAGCAGAGGCCTCCTCCGATGCATATGAAGTCAGACACCACCTCTGACATCACTGGACAGCCAACGTGCTCAGATACTAGTGATGGTGAGAGAGCGCCATCAACCCACCTGGATAAAGCACAGCCAAATCTGCTCTCCCAGGCCCTGACTGCTGATGGCAAGCAGCATGACTGGAATTCAGCCTTGCGATCCTCAATATTCTTAACTATAAAAGTTTGGGAACCCCTGCATTATATTATCATTGCAACTCTGAGGGAAGACAGCTCTCCCACTGTTAAGAAAAAGGATTGGAAAAGACTGGAACACCAGCATCTGTGCAGTAATTAGGCCTGTAAGCAGCCCTGTCCTGCCCACATGGGTACAAGCTTTCTAAATAAAGGAATCCATTAGCATAAGCCTGTAGTGTGACTCAGTCAGGCAAATGATCATTCCTGCCCAAAGCGCTGGCTGACTTTCCTCTTTTCATTTCTTATCAGAGCATTTCTGGGCGCTGCCCATTCCAAATTACCAACAGATAAATATGAATGCACACCCTCCTCTTGTAAAGCAAGCAAGGCACAGCTTGATCACAGTGATTCACATACACGGTGTAACAAACAGGTACTTACCAGTAAGCCGAGGACCTTCTGTTGGATGGAAGACTCTGAAGGGAATGACTGGAGCAAAGCAGGAAGTGATTAACATGAATCAGTATTTACATATTTGATCCTTTTCCTATGCCTGACATTACATTAGCTTATATGAGAATGTATGTTGTCTGTGTGAATGTACATACCTCCAGCACTTTTATAAACAGCTCCAGACCTTGGTTCTCTATGAAGTGTCTACAGGTGGTAGGTGATTCGTCTGTTAGGTTCCACAGGGCGCTGAGTGTAAACTTCAGTGTGGCATCCACCGTGCCTTGAGACGTCTTCTGCCGCACAATGTGCAGGAGTTGCTACACAGAGGACAACATTTATTCATTTATTAATATATATCACACAATCCAATATTTCAAATTGCCATCCAGTGTAATTCCCCAATGAAGCTTTAAACTCACCTTCACAATAAAGAGCTCTGCTCCCAACTGTGCTGTCTGCTCAGTGGACAGCTGATGGACAAAGCAAACAAACAAAAAAGAGAGAGAAATGACATTAGATGTCATATTCAGGGGATTTTGACTTAGAGTATACAGACTACAGTTTGATAGAGGAGTTAAATAAAGCCTCCAAGCTGCCAGCCAGAGTGACACTCAACCTACATGTGTCACATTCACATCTGAAAAAAATCCCTCTGTCTGTGGCATCTCACCTTGGCAGCCAGAATAGATATGATGGCCACTGCCATCCTCTGCATGTTTTGATCTTCATGGTTACACAACCACTGCATGACCAGCTTAGCAGCTTCAAACCTGAGAGCAAAGAACACACAAACATGCAAACGGGTTGTTTCAGTAGCAGTAAACAGAAAACCGAGTTTCTGAGTAAACAAACAAAACGTAAGTTTTCTAAAGAGGTCAGCTGGGGACACTGATATTAGATGGGAACATAATCCGCTTCAAACAGACCTGTTGAAAGGAACCTCTTGCAGGATACGGTCACTACAGAGAGAGAGGAGACAGTTCTTCTGCAACTGAAATATAAAACCAGGGAATTAATTAGTTCAACAAATATGCAATACAGACCACAACTTCTGTATTCCCTGATGAGTTTATGAAAGTCATATTTACCCAGAGAGACTTCTAAACAAAGCATCAGGCACCAGGCATGTTACCCACAATGTGACTGATAATTAGACGATGTTCTAAATCTCTGGTAGGATGTATAGAGTGTGTACCTGTTGATGGTTGGGAAAAGTCTTCATGGCTTCTAGCAGTAACTGGGTGACATTGCCTAAGAGGCGCACAGGCATCCCAAAGGCCAGGTCCTGTTTAGTGAGGTTAAAGACACAGGCACTGGCTGCCAGCTGCACATTCAGAGTGGTTGGATGGTTCTTCATCCCTAATGCCACCAGCTGAGGAAGATGTAGAGAGAGGAAATAGTTCTGATGACTGTGCTACAGAGCAAGAAATATTATGCATACATGTAGCTTTCTGAAGCACGGTTAACGCTGCTGCTGATGCAGAAGGGAACAGGTTAACTGTGTAAAGTCCATGTTAAAATTACAGCAAGAAACAAAGAGAGACTGGATTCCAAGGCAAAGATTAATCATAGACTTAGACTGAACTGCAGGATTAACCCCGTGGAGTCTGATGGGTTTTCAGACACTCTGATGTAGTCAGACATGCCTTGACTTCTTTACAAATTATGCTCCTCTAAAATAATTTTTTCCCCCAAAGTGTTACACAGGCTTTTGTTCAGCACAAACTCAGCAACAACAGTGTCAAAACAGTGAGAGTGTCATAAATCTATATTCTGATTAAATCTGCTATGAATATTTATGAGATATGTGTGAAACACTCAGGACTGATCTACTGTTCAGGATCACCTCAGCTTGTTTGTCAACATTCCACAGATTCCAGGCTGAAGAACCCACAAATGGAATGTCTGGAATTACCATGTCATTATCATATAAATGACAGATCGTGTCTTTTGGCGGGAAAATATGTGCAGCTTGTCTTACTCGCTCTCTAACAGATGTGTCTCTGCTTATTTAAGCTCCTCTCACAAGAATCTAAAAATATATTTGGATTCAAGCTTATATATTTGAAAAGTAGACCCTTTAAGGTTTCTGGGGTATGTCTTGTTTTGTTTCTAGGACAAAATGTTGCAGTTATATAACTGTTTTTGCTGAATTTTGTTAATATGCCGCCGATGGGAGAGCCGACTCCAGAGGGTTAATGTTAAATCATCATTGAAAATGCTTTTTAGTCCATTTGCAATCTAGATCACAAGCTGAAAGTCTGTGTACATTCTGTAATTTTTCTGCATGTATACATGGACAAACATAGTTTTATTTTCTGAAATATTGAAATTTCATTTGGGACAAAAGTATCCATCTCTCCGTATATTTATTTATCCGTCTTGCAGCATCTGCAAGCAATCTTTCTATCATGCAATTCCTATTAGACTCGTAAAGTCATCTGGAAACCAGAGAAGCTAAAGAAATGAAATACATGCAGATTGTAGAGAATAATAATAATAGAGAGAGTGAGCGACAGAAATGAACAGATGTACCAGAGTGTGGTAGAGAGTGCACAAATAAAGGGTGAGTGACCTGTGACTCACTCGAGGGTTAGCTATATTAAGATAAAAGCACAGCTCTGAGAGTGTGTGGGAGGACTGAAGTGAGGAGGAAAAAGACAGCATGTGTGATTGTGTGCGTACTTTGAGGATGTCAGGCCGAGCTTTCTCCATCACGTGTGTGAGACTAAAGAGATGGAACAGTGCCTCTCTAACAAAGCCTTCTCTCTCACTATAGCGCCTAAGAGCCTCGCAGATCTGAGTCTCATTGGCCTCTCCTGTAACCTGTGGGCAGAAAAAACAGACATATAAACACAGCTCATATGCATCAGATGTTCAGGCAGGGAGGATATAACTACATAACACTTTTATACACTCAAATTAAAACATCCATATATAAAAATAACCACAGTCATGCCAGAAATAATGTTCTTTTTTGCAAAGCTAGACTGATAAGCTATAGACAGACCCAATCATAGGGATCCCTAAACAGGCTAGGACTGCTCCTGGATGGATGGCTAACACTACATGAAAGCTGGGGAAAATACATTCTTTGATGTTGATGCTGATGGCAATTAGAGAGGAAGCAAAGAAGGCATAATAGTTTGATTACTTCATTAATCCAGTAAAACTCAAAGGGCTAATCGCTTACATATAAACCTTTAGCAGCAGCAAGAGCTTAATTAATGTAAGACGACACTTCTCATCACTCTTAACCCACCTTCAAGCTGCCCTCCCCAGACAGAAAGTCGGAGAAGCCAGCGTCGGTGGCTAACAGGCCAACAAAGGTCATGCCAGGTCTCTCCTCCACGAAAGCCCTAACTGCTGCATCAGTCACCTGCTTTCGACCCGAAACGTCCAGTGACACAAGCCCAGGCAGGATGCCGGGAGTTTCTAGCAGCTGTCGTGCCACATCCGACGTGAACTGCTTATCATCCGAGATGTCCAGATGTTGCAAGCCTTCCAACTAGAATAAAGAGAAAACGATGCTATACTGAATATCACAAACATACTCTGAAAAGATAATACTGAGTATTTCATCTGTCCACAGTTGAAAAGTTTGAGAGAATGGAGAAGAGCAGGCCTGACAGAGAAACAGTATAGCTTCAATTACCATTCATTTGGCTCTCAAAGCATGACGACAGGTTGTGTAACTTTATAGTCTTGCTAAAAGACCCACTTGTGTACAAAGGGTGCTCAGTATACTGGTCTCCTTTACACAAAAGCCATTAACTAATATGTCATGTTACCCATTTTAAATCTCTCTTTATTCCACACTTGATCTCAGTTTAGACAGAACTACTAAACACTATTCTTTTTAAAACTGAACTTATTTTAATTTTTTGTTCTGCAAAAATTAGTCAAAAATGTATCATAAAAATGTATACAATCTGATTCTATATGATTCCAATACACTAGGAAACATGAGGGAATATAGCTTCTATATGTTGAAACATGAAAAACAATTCATATGCTACACAGAGCACGAAGCGAGAGGTGCTGAAGAACATGCAACTGAACAGTAATTATTTACATAAGAACTCTGAAATGCTACTGACCTGGCTGAGCACAGCCAGCAGCTGTGTGGTGGTCATCTCAAGCCGTTTGAGCTGGTGCATGGTGAGGTAGCGGAGCCTGGCCCTGAGTCCCAGCAGTGGAGTCAGGTTGGTGACCGACGTGTTGGAGATGTCCAGGCTCTCTAGGCGGGTCAGCAAACAAACATCAACCAGGCCAGAGTCGTAGAAGTCCACGTTGGAGATGCTGAGGGACCGCAGACCCTGCAGAGAGCTGAAGCAGCGTCGGCTGGGCTCCTCCAGCGATGACATGGTCAAGCCATTCAGCACCAGACGCTGCAGGCTCTCTCGCAGTGTCTTGTTGGCCGAGAGGCCACGCAAGATGTCAGTGATGGTGAGGTCAGCGTTAACCCGTGACGCATCCAACTCCAGGAGCCGGTGGGGGCAAAGGGCTCGCTTGAAGGCCTCAGCCGAGATACGAGCTGTGCGGATGCAGGCTCTCCGCAGCCGAAGCTGCTGACAATTACGAAATATCCCGACTGTGCCGTCATTCAGTAAACCTGAAAGTAGAAGACAACCAGCAGATCTGAGTTTTGACTGCATTTCAGCAACATTTTAGGAGATGTATTCTTTATGTGAAAGTAACAAATGATATTTTCATACTTTCCTCACAATCACTTTTTGCTTTTTGCAATTAAAAACAAACAATTCTCTACTGAACGTAAAGATGGCACAATACTACGTTTCCTTTTCTAGTAGCTATTCTAAAAAATATATAGATATGGAGTATCTGCTGATACTGATGCAGTATTTTCTTCTTTTAAAAAGTGAGACATTATCACTTAATATCTAAAACCACACAAACCATGTGTGTGCTATTTCAGGCTAGAATTATTATAGGATGGTAATGAATTCCTTTTCCCCCCTCTTATTTGATTCAACATTTTTGCTACTGACCACTTTTGCTACTGTAGTGGTATCAGGTATCAGAGCAGTGCTAGCTTTAACTTGAAGATTAAAGACAGTGCCATTTTCAAATAGTATTTTATGTATTATTAAAAATAATAGCTTGTGAATTTTCTGTAGATAAGCTGGATTACCCCAGGGCGACCAAACCTCCATGTGTTGTGACAACACAACCATAACATACTGGAAATCTGGCACACTACATTCAATAATGAAGCCTGAAGACAGAAAGAAGTGGATATTCTTGTCTCCTTGGGGAAAAAACAGACCTGAAAACCTCACAATTTAATTTATGGTTTGAAAATTGCAATTACATATCTTCCCCAAATTGTTCAGCCCTAATCTAAAGTCGATATGCTTTATTTGCACAATGTTCTGCTTACTTCAAAAGTACATTGATCCGAAAAGGAAAAATGGGCAAATGCATGACCAAACTACAGTTTGCAACATCTATTTCTGACAGCAGTATACCATGCAGTTCTAGAAACCAAACAAACACTAATAGCTTAAGTGCAAAGCTAAATAAAGACACCAAAGATGTCTTAATAATAATAATAATAATAATAATAATAATATGTAACATTCCAGAGGGTAGGGGCAGAAACACTGAAGGACCTGCCACCCATAGTGGACAGCCTAAACCTTGGAACAGATAGAAGAGCAGAATCAGAGGACCTAAGTGAGTGTGGAGGAACATAAGGCTGCAAGAGAGCAGAAAGGTAGGATGGAGCTAAACCATGCAATGCCTTATAAGTGAGTATAAGGATTTTGTACCAGATGCATTCAGAGACAGGTAGCCAGTGAAGCTGATGGAGAGCAGGGGTGATGTGAGCAGATTTTTTAGACTGGACTAAGATTCTGGCAGCAGAGTTCTGAATATACTGAAGAGGATGAAGAGTTTTGGCAGGTAAACCACAGAAAAGAGAATTACAGTAATCAAGTCGTGAGATCTTAGCTAATTTACTACAATTAGGGTAGGCAGAAAAGTGTGTTAATTTAGTTTAAGAAGTCTACTGTTGTGTTTAATTCCATTCCATAATGCCATTCCTTCTTACCCTCTGTGGCCATCTTGCAGAGTAGTTGGTCAGCCAGCTCCTGAGGGAAGACCAGTGGCTCGCGGAGGCACAGAGAGCCATCAGCCAACTTCACACAGAACAGCTCCAACCTGGAGCTCACCAGTGACAGGCTCAGATCAATCAGAGATGATGGAGATGCCTCATCCTGAAACAAACATGCAGTTAAACTCATATCAGATTATTATCAGTACCCCTGGCTTGGCTGTCAACAGATGCCACGTGACAGTGCACCACACTAGTCAGTTGTAGCAGAGTGTAAAATTATCATCATGGGCAAAGGACATGATCTGAATGATGTCCAAAAGGGCACAATAACAGGGTAACAGGTGAAGTGTGGTGGTTTCTCAGAAACTGTTAATTTTGCCAGATGTTCTAGTGCTGAAGTCGTTAAGGTACTGACATCTTGTACATTGCCTGCCCCCAAAATGGCATAACAGTGGTGCACCACAGTCCACTGTTGCCAGAGGGAAACGAGGACTCTGGTGAGTGGTACACAGCAATCAACGTGCCCCAGTGGACCAGGACGAGTGCCTCCAGATACTAATGGTCATCTAATATAGTCCATGCCAGAACTTCTTGCTAGGGTCATCTGTGCCAAGGGTTGTTATTCACATTATTAGGAAGGTGGTCTTAATATAGTGATATGCCAGTATATTGCAATATTTCATTCTTTGAACGTTCAAGACATTTGTGAACAAGTTGCAACTGTTAAAATAAGGAGAAACAGGCTGATATCTTGACAGTCATTGGGGCAGAATTAAATGTTCCAGTTTCATTGACTTTCAATTTGAATATTATCGAAAACTTAATTTAAAGTAATTATATACTTGCATAATGAGTACAGGAACAACGAAGAATGTCACCTGGGATGAGGAATTTGATCATTTTCTGATCTTATTGGCCCTTAATTTAATATGCATGTTACTTGTGTATTCTGCAGATAATAGTCACATTGTCTATATATAAGACTTGTTATTGTATAGTCTGTATATGGTGCATTATCTGTAAATTACAAGTATATTGTAGCATATAAATGTATATTATATTAGCACACAAATGTATTCTGCCCCCCGTCAACATGATTGGCAAATAGATCCGATTGTGATAGGACTCTGGCGTCGAACATGAGAGTTTGACAAATTTAAAGTCTCAATCTTACTGCTGGCTCGATGAGAGGACCTGACATCAGTACTGTGACTGATTAGCTAACGTTAGCTTTATCTGCAGCTCAGCTCCTGCGCGTTATTTCACTAAAATATACATTAAATCTGTGTATAACTAGCAGACTAGTTTCAATAAAAGCTTACCATGGTTAAAAAGTGCGTAAAGAATCTGTGTGTAAAGTCCAGCAGGAGAACAGCTGTTCAAACACAGTTAGCTTGCAGGCTAGCGTTGCTCAGTGATAGCAGACCCAGCAGAGCTCACCGTCAGCGGCTCACACTCACAGCCGCCGGCCAGCGCTGCTACTTGTAGGTAAAAAACAGAAAATATTTGATCCCGACGAAATGTTTCGTCTGTTATCGTCCAAAACATTTTCTCTCGGACCTTTGATAGTAACGGTTGTCGGCTGGTGTAACATTATGTACAATTAGAGACCATTTTTGCTCGTTATCCGCCCGAAAGGAAACGGCAGCTTCGTCTGTGCAAGTAAACAAGGTCGGCACACAGGAACCACATCGCGGTACGTTTGGGTTGCCAGGTCACAAAATAATCTCCCAATGTGACAGAAAGCCGAGCTTCACAAGCTGAAACTAGACCAAAATCTAAAACATCCAGTTTGAAGATGCTTTAATTTTTTACGTTTTAATTTTTATCTTCAATCGTTATTCATTAATTTCATTTTC
Source organism: Crenuchus spilurus (assembly GCA_036984385.1). Classification (NCBI taxonomy): domain Eukaryota; kingdom Metazoa; phylum Chordata; class Actinopteri; order Characiformes; family Crenuchidae; genus Crenuchus; species Crenuchus spilurus. Next base: position 24,057 of record BRDA01008405.1, on the reverse strand, counting down.
TATTATTATTATTATTACTATTATTATTATTAATGTTATACTTTTTAAGCGTTCCTTATTATTATTATTATTATTATTATTATTATTATTATTATTATTATTATTATTATTATTATTATTATTATTACATATAATGTAAGACAGAAGACAATGTACAATGCTACGTAATTGTATTTTTTCTAAAAAATTACATCTTTGCAATTTTACCCTTGACTGCTTTTTCAAATAGACAAAATAAGTGTAAAACCGCGAACCTGGCAACTCTGATTACGGAAGCCGGTTGGTGCGGAATAGCTTAGCTAGAAGAAGCGCTTCTCGACCTTTTGCGTTCTTCTGCTTTTATTCAGAAGTGTTTTAAAACGTTTTTGACATACTCGGCTGATCTGTTATGTAGCTGGTCGTTTCTGAGTTTGAGTTTTCATCTTTTTTTGCTGTAAACGCTGACGATTTTATTTTAACCTCAGCAGTTAGCCGCAGACCAAGGTCACATGGTAGATACGTTACCACGTGAGATTCTTTCACATTTTTGCAAGTGAAGTTGTCTTTACAGAATGGCTGGACAGATTAATTTTGAGGACGAAAAGGAAGTTAAACAGTTTTTGGACAACTTAGGAGTGGAATACAGCTATCAGTGCTACCGAGAGAAAGACCCTGAAGGTAACTGAGCGCTGTCCTGCGTCATCAGTGCTGAACTGTCTTCTCCTAGTTATTTAGAAATTATTTTAACTACTACATATAAACTCAAACGGTGAAATAAGAACACCAGTATATAATAATTTTGTCTATGGAAATGTTAACATGAAAAAGCAAAAAAGAAGACGTTTAATTACTTTCATTACCAGTATTAGTAGTTTTACCAGTCATTACCAGTTTTACTACGTGTGCTACCAGTCATTACCAGTTTTAGTACGTGTGTTATCAGTCATTACCAGTTTTAGTACGTGTGTTATCAGTCATTACCAGTTTTAGTAGGAGTTTTACCAGCCATTACCAGTTTTCACCAAACTGTTTCTAAGACTGGAGCCGGAGACCTCCATGCTCCGTCCACTCATATAGTGGATGTAATTTAGTGCAGCTAAGTCAAATAGATTAATAATTCATTGTGTAGTCTAAAACCACACTCAAGTAAAAGCTTTGTTACCTCAGTGGAAGAATGGCTTGTTAAATGACTCAGGAACAAGCAAAATTATCTATTAAAAACAGTCTGAGTATGAGTAATAAGTAGTAGTAATTATGTGTGAACTGGTTCTGTATAGAAATGCTTGTTATATTGCTGCTCTAAAGTTCAATGCTTGGGTGGCTTTATACCCCTCTAACCTATCCTGGCATTAGTCATGGCACAGTAGGTTCATGTTTATTTCCTATAAAGATCCTTATACTTTTGGCAGTACTTCTCTACAGGGTCTAGACAAGCTGCATGTTTACATCTGTGTCAGCAACAAGGGCAACTTAAAGTAGCTTAATACTTTCATTAGAAGCGTTGTCTACAAACGTTTGGACATATGAATTACTGTTCATAAGCAAGAGGTGTGAGGAACATCAAAGTAGCCAAAGTGCTGAACCAACAGAACAGAAAGCAAAGACATGACATGAACAACTGAGCACATCATTGAGTAGAAAGTGTGAAGCTTTAAACAAAACGTTTTCCATTGAAATTGTGCTTAAATTCTCAACCGCTCACCTCTGCACACAACTAGTCACAGTCCTGTTTCACTCATTGTTATTTTTGCTTTGCTTTTTAGGTTGTCAGAGGTTGGCAGATTACTTGGAAAGTGTAAAGAAAGACTACGAGTCAACCGCTCAGGTTCTCAAGCTAAACTGTGAGCTGAACGGTCATGGTGAGAGCTGCTACAAGCTGGGGGCTTACCATGTTACAGGCAAAGGTAAAATCAATACCTCTTTAAATGTATTTTAGAATTTTTTAAAGCAAGGTTTTGTAAATTTACTTGAAAGACAACATGATGACATTATCAGTACAAAAAAGTTGTATTAGGAATTACAGCAGTGATGGAATGAAAACTTTAAATGTGTGCACGAGTGCTTCCACACCTAAGTAGTGTTGTCATGATACTAGAAGTTTGGTACTGATACTAAGTGTGGTATCATGTTACTTGACATCAGATTGATACTCTGACTATATATTAATACACTTAATGTCTTTAATTCAAAATGTGTACTTGAAAGAATAGAAACACATTTCTAAAATTTTACAGCTTAGGTAACATGTTGTGACCCTCCTGCCTAATGCTGCATCCCTGGCCACGTCCCCTGCCTTGTGTATGCCATGTGCTCTTGTTTATGTTTGTGTCATATCTTCATGTCCACACCCCCAGTCACGTCATGCTCACAGCTGGGTCTTTTCAAGTTCACAGCTCTCTTGTATCTCCCTCCATGATTAAATGTGCTTTAAAGGCCTCCCAGCGTGTCGGTCCTTCATCCGTCATTCTGTGCATTTATGTCATCTGGATGCTGTCTGTGTCAACCCTGTCCACCATCAAACGACAGCTGTTTTCTTTTGTTTCACAGCCACAGTGTTTGTTTTGTTTTGTAAATAAAAGTCACTTTCATTGGAATCCTGCTGCATCTTCTCCCCCTGCTTCTGCCATGCACAGTCTTACACATCTGTTTATTACATTTAATTTGTAATTCGCACAGAATTTTTGAACAAAATGCAATGTCAAATTGTTAAATTAAATGTAATGATTAAACTATTTTTAAGTATTAAAAGTATAAATTTGACTTTTATACTTTAAATATAGATTGACTAATTTTTTTTTAAATAATCAATTAAAATCTACATTTTAATGAACTGGCACAATCTTTAATGCATTTTTGTTTTTTTCATGTCTTTCTAGTGCATTTTTCCTCCAGTAAAACATTCTGGAATTTTGTTATAATTTTTTAAAAAGTATTGAATAAAAACTGAAATATACATATACTGGATACATTAATCTTACTCAGTTTGCATTTTATTACCTTTAGCATGTAAAATGACGTGAAGGCTAAGAATTCAGCTTTATTTTGATGTTTTTTCTTTGACAGATAAAGAGAGAGGCATGAGCCCATTTATATCACCTGCTTAGGATGCATGCACCATCAATTTACTGGATTACTGTATTTCTGTCCTGTCTTTGTCATACCAGGTGGAATGAAAGAGTGTCTGAAGACAGCTTACTCCTGCTTTATCAAGGCATGTAACACTAAAGGGAAGAAGAGAGTGCATGCCTGCCACAACGTAGGCCTTCTTATGCATGACGGTCGAGCTTTAGAAGGAGGTCCGGACCCTGTGGGTGCTCGTCAATACTATGAGAAGGCCTGCGAGGGAGGGTTCGCTCCAAGCTGCTTCAATCTGAGCACACATTATATCCAGGGCTCAGCAGGCATAGACAAAAATATGCCTCTGGCTCTGAAGTATTCAGTGCGGGCATGTGAGCTGGGCCATGTCTGGGGATGCTCTAATGCCAGTCGTATGTACAAACTAGGTGATGGTACAGAGAAGGATGACCAAAAGGCAGAGGAACTGAAAAATAGAGCTAGGGAACTCCATGGACAGCAGAAAGAGAGGCAACTGAAATTTGGAGAGTGAAGTAAAGCAGAAGAACTGGACTTGCTGGGGCATGTTTTAGGGATAAATTCTAATCTAGAGGATGTAGGTATGGAAGATTGGTTTCCTAGACTTGGATTAAAGCTACACCTGAATAGGACATGGTTTCATACATGTTCAGGAAACCAGCCAAGTGTATCAACTATGTATCAGTGCCTCTGATTAAATTGTGCCATCAAATTTATGGTCAGCATTTAGCCAAAGATCCTTATCTACCAGTGGATCCAGGCATTCGAACATTGATGCTCTTCTCTGTCAGCTAAACAATAAATCTGACAATGATACCTCGTAATAATGAATATATTCTGTATATTTACTTGTGTGCACCATGGCCATTTTAGCAACTTTTTTTAGGGGTCCAAGCACCCCTAAAATGAGAGGAAAAGGTCTTTTTTAATGTTGGCTTATCTCTCATAAGCTGATTTGTGTGTGTGTGTGTGTGTGTGTGTGTGTGTGTGTGTGTGTGTGTGTGTGTGTGTGTCTGTGTGTGTGGTCAGTCATGGATATTTGATTGTCTTTAAAGAGAAAACTTTTTCAGGTGAGAGCAGAATTATGTGGCTTTATTGTCCACAGTAGGTGACCAGATGCCCTAAAATAATAAAAAATGAGTAGTCCTAAATGCTGAAGTCATTTTCCGTAAACTGTTAGTGACGTAGCTGTAGAATAGCTCATATGAACAGACCAAAGCAGAGCTTTCTGTATATTGTAGTGGAATGATCTATTTAGGCAGTGATTTCTGTTTTTAGTCATTTATATTAAAGCAGATAATAGAGAATGTAGCTGCTACTGTGGAAGGAAACTCATCTAAAAAAGGTTTATATGTCCAGCAGTTTTATTACCATCATATCTGCTGATAAGATGTTTAAAATGAAAGTAACACACTTGTCACCTGTATTATAGTCTCTATCATATCCTCTGAATCTGTAAATGATCTTCATAATATTGATAACAGATTATTAGGGTTAGTGTGATTTGAATCTGACTGGCAACAGCAGCTCAATTTTTTATGAAAACATTCCATAAATTGACATTAATCTATTTGTTATTAGATTAAAATACTCATTATTTGTTACATTTGCCAATTGGTTGGCAGCATAAAGATGGAGAGTAGCATGGACAGCAAGTGAGAAAGTAGACAGTTAATGTTATGTATGAGAATAATTTTGGTAGATGCTTGATGTGGAGTCTGCGGGGCTTTTAGGCTTACTTGGTGCACCCCTAAAGCTCAGTTCCTAGAATATTGCCCCTGGTGTGCACGTTTACTTTAATTACTGATTATTTGGGGTTACTTAGAGTTACAGTAATCACATTAAGTGTGCAGTAACATAAGTATCCCAAGGTGACCATAAATTTAGTCTCACCTTGTTATAGTGAAAGGTTGAATGTTCTTAGTTGCTGAGTTTAATCTGTGTCATATTCTGTGTTCATTACATCACATGCAAAAGATATATGTACCCCCAGAGGCATTTGATGACTCAAGGCCCTTGGCTAATTACAGTCACTACTGACAAAAGCAAGCCTCTAGTTTGCCACACTCTGCTGCCATGGATCCTGGGGCCCTGCTGACTGTACAGATGGCAGTGGGTACTTTTATGGGCATTGTGAGAATTTTTTTCCCTAGAAATCTCTCAAAATCAAGCCAAGTGGCACTGCAATATGGCATTACACAAACTTATACACATCATTGAGGTACTGACATGCTGTATGAGCTCATAAAGTTGTACAGTTACATTCTAAGTAAAACATAAGAGGGAATATTAAACCATCCATCTATCCATCTTAACCCAGGTCAGGGTCGCAGTGAGTCCTTTATACCCCTTCACTCAGCGCTGAGCAGGACATGCCACTATTCTAGCCAAACCCAAAACAAGACAACCCATCATTGGCCTTACACACACTCCCCAGATAGCATACGGATGTGGGTCACTTCTGGCTGAGAAATGGCACTGCTGGTCCACTGTCGGCATGGCAAACTGCATGTGAGTCAAATGGGGCATTTATATTGAAACCCATTAAAACTTTTTTTTTTTCCTACATTGTAAATTAATACTGACGTCATCCAGACTATGAAGGAACACATAAGGAATCATGTAGTAAACTTAAAAGTGTTAAACAAATCAAAATATGTTTTAGATTTTAGATTCTTCAAAGTAAACACACAACTGATGTCTCAAACACATTAAGAGGCAAGAAATGCAAGTCATGAACTCTTGACAAGACACAGCTGTTAACTGAAAGTCATTCCAGGTGACTACCTCATAAAGCTGACTGAGAAAATGCCAAGAAAGCTGGCATTTAAGCAAGAGGTGCCTACTGTGAATAATGTAAAATATAAACATATTCTGGTTTGTTTAACCCTTTTTTGTTTACTAAATAATTCCATATGTATTTCTTCATAGTTTGGACTTTTGATGGGTACTGTACATTTTCTCAGGGCAGATCAGCAGTCATCTGTTTGTCTTTTTTCCTTATCCCTTGTTTCTCCCATAGACTTCCATTCATTTTTGTTCTTACCTAAAGCCTGTTGTCTTCTTATTCTACAGCCACCAAACTGCTTGCACTTTCATTACATCTAAAGTGACATTTCAAGCCTTTTTTTGGTTTCATGTAGATCAGCATGGCTTGTAGCTCATGAAAATCAGACATCCAGAAACTCATAAGAATATTTAATTTAGAGTAAATTGCTATTCAAAGAATATCAATATTAAACAAAACAAACAAAAATGCTGCATACATTGTGCAATGTTTTGTTTCATTTTATTATATTCTATTTATTTTATAATGTAAATATTTTAATTAATTGAACTATTTAGTCAGTTTATTCAATTTAAAATTGATCTTAGTTTATTCTCATGTTAATCACGCTACATATCAATCTTAGGAAACTATATTTAATTCTGTCACGTGGTTTGAAATATATGAGTTATGTATTTTATGAGCATAAATATTAGTTAAAGAATTCCTCTTTAACTCATAAAAGGCTCATAATGTTGCTCTACAGAAGCATTTCCCTATAGACCAGCAGAGGGAGCCAGACTATAACAAAACTGTTGAAACAAACCATTTGGGGAAAATACCCACAAGGACAAGAAGAGCAAAATCATTTTCTTACGAATTCTGCAGCTTTTGAGCAGTAAAACCCAAAAACTGTCTTTGATTGTTTCATCATTGGTTTGTTTTTATTTTACGGACATTTCTGATTACTTCTTTCAGTTTATCGTTATTTCTTTCCTTTATAGGCTTATATATGTTATAAATGGCTGACTTTTTCAGTCTCAGAGCCTCGGTTCAGCTGACCGGGTCCTCGTGGTTCAGTTCGGCCAAATAAACACGCTGATTCCCGGGTGGGAGTGTTTAGAAGCAGCCGGTGCCCCTCTACACACAGCCGGCCAACCGTCACCTCTGATAACGCTGCAGATAGGGTTGCCAGATTGGTAGGGAAAAACGTTTAAAAAAATGCATCAGCATTTCAACAATATTAAACCTGTTAAACCAACAAGGTCTAATAAATAATACATTTCTGATACACTAAAGTGTACAGATTAGTAATTATAAGTTATGATGGTTTTAAAATTATTTTATTTACATGTATATTTTTATGATATGACTCACAACCCTATACATTTGTAGGCATTGATAGAAGTGTAAATACTCATACATATTGAGGCTTGTAGTTAAGGATCCAGTCTTGTGATCAGAAGATTGTTGCTCAGAGTCCACTCAAATGAAGCATCCTTGATCAATTCACCTAACAGCCAACTGCTCCCTGGGCGTTGTAAGAGTAAGATCACTAGTGTGTGTGTGTGTGTTTCACTTCACGGATGGGATGTCAAATTCCTAGTCAATGTGTCACTTCATTTGAAAAAAAACTTGTTTACCGTTATAAACATTTTAAAAAGAGTTAAAACACCAAATCTGGCAACCGAGGCTGCAGAAGCGCTACAAACCGCCCGAGCTCCGCCCAACACCGGTTAAACACACACACATACACACAAATATACACACACACCCCTGTGCTCGGATACACTTGTCTTGTGGAGACATATGAGTTTATTTGAGGCGCTTAAACCGAGCAAAAGTGTGAATATTTCGTTAAAAAAGGTGGACGAAGCGCGAAGCTCGCAGAGGTGAGTGTGCATTTGTTTACGTTTGAGTATAAACAGCAGCAGACGAGCGTTGCTAACAGCTAGCAGAGCTAATGAGCCGCTTTCTCGGATCATTTGAGTCCTGAGAGCTCATCTAGCAGGTTATCCCGCCCTGTCCCGGCTCAGTCAATGTAATGTTCACATTGGCGGTTGTTAAAGTGTAAGTAGCCTTTTGTTTTATTAAGCTGAGAAACTAGACCTGGTCCAGCATTAATCTCGTTAGTGTGTGCTGATGCTAACGTTATTCCTGTGTTAGCTTTTCTAATCCCACATCTAGTCAGGTTAGCTAGCCACCTTCTAGGCTCAGCAGCAGTCCCTGTTTACTTTGTGTGAATATCGTTTTATTTAATTCTTGACACTTTCTTTCTGATAGATTCTGACATAAGTCTTTGATTTGAAATCAATCATTTGTATGTATTAATACAGGGCTTTTACTTTGTATGTTGCAGCAAAACAGACTTCAGATATTTAGTAATAAGCTTGAAATTTTAAGTTAGATGCCTTCATACATAAGTAGGTGACTTAGAAAGCAGCACTGAGCATTTGTAACAGACTCACGTTTAAATGAGAATGAATTTTAAAGGATCTCTATACAATTCTGGATAATGACTGTTTTTAAAGGCACTCTATACCATTCTGGAGAATGACTGAGAGTTAGTGAATTGCTAGGAAACATTCACTGAATTAAAAAAAAAAGTATTGTATTGAAATCTTTTTTTTTTAGAAATCACATTCAGTCAGCATCAATACACTACCAAAATACTGACAGCTTGCAGCTAGCTCTTAATGTATCTTCAAAAACTGAACAAAGAGTTTTAAAATGCAGCCTTTATATAAACATTAGATTTAGACAGAAATTCATGGCTTCTTGCCTCAGAATACAGCCTGAGTAGGCATCATGTCTTATGTTTCAGTAACAGCTGTTATGTCACATACTGAGACAGACCAAAATAGCCATCCTACATTTTATTGTCTGCATTTTCTGTTCCTCATTGTAGAAATACAAAAAAAACCCATTTAAATCTAAACAGTATCAGCACTGATATTGGGATATAAGTATTGGAATTACTCGGTATCAGATTGAAAGAAAAATGCCTGTGCCCCTGCCTAAACTTTAGGCGTATCAACAATATGGCAAGTTAAAATACACGCCCAGCGAATGTAAATATTTGCTAACTTTAAGTGAAAGATGAGTATATGTGATGCTCTGTGCTGAAGCCCTTACCACTCGTTCAAAGCCTTAGCCAATTTAGTGATCTGTTTTTAAATGAGAACTGTGTGGCTATTTCTCGCCTAGCTTGGGGGCTCAAAGATGTTTTAGATAAGGTTAACTTTACTTTACATTAATCATCTAGCGTGAAATGAGAGGCCGATCTCACACACCCTCTACAACAGACCAGCCTGGCATAACAATAAGACAGAGCAGTCCTGTCTGATAAATTTTTCACGACCCAATGAGCTGACTCTTGTATTATCATTGTGCACTGCATAAGCGAGTGGCGATGGGTTTAAATCAAGCTGCTGCTTGTACCGGGTATTAAAATCCTCCAGGCAGCAGATCAATATCACTGACCGACAGGGCCCAAACTGCATTGGATCGTTCTAGTGATGTCAAGTCAAGCACCTATCTATCTGGAAATGCACAATAGGCCTACTAAAGTCATTTCAACATGTAGTAGTTGAACAAATGCAAATCAAATGTATGGTAAAACCAACTGACAATGAATAAAATGGCATATATATATATATATATATATATATATATATAATGTGCCATTTTATTCATTGTATATAATGTGTAAGATATGTAAAATGACTGATTCCCACTCAAAATGGAACAAAACTTGTGGGTCCCTTTTTAGCTGGAGGATGTTATGGGACTGTATGCTTTGCTTATAGCAACAAATGACCCTGTTTGGACACTCCCAGAAGCAGAAAAGAGATGGCTCTCTGAAATACCAAAAGGACAATAGGTGCTGTCAGAGGAGGTTGTTCAGTTCTGCATGGTGTGCTTCATGATGTAAGGTCAACTATATAACGCACATGTAGCCAGCATTTATGAATGTATGCATTGCTGAGGCTCTGGTTGCCCCTCTGACCCTCTCTGAGCAAATAGAGTGGCTCATTCTTTGCCACTGTCTGAGGGGACAAGGCTTAGTTCTGGTATTTGGCTACTACTACAGGCAAAATAATTCATGAATTAAAGGCTGTGGGTCTTACTGAAGTTCTGAATGGTTCTGTAGGAGAGGCACTATTTTAACTGTAATTTTTTTCATACAATAGATGTAAACCTGAGCTGAGCTTTGGTGTATATTACTGATAAGCTTGGTAAGTGTTAGTTTAAGTTCTGCAAAGGTTAAATTGCAGTCTGGAGTACCTGTGATGCTTGTGCCAGGGAGGTATTCCCCAAGTTATCTTGATGGCTTAAGCCCAAAGTTGAAGATTGTGCAAGAAAATGTCTCCTGCTCTTTTTCCATTAGACAGGTTTGACAATGGGTTTAATTTACCTTGCTAAACTGCTCAGATTCAGATTTTGTTTGGGCATGATGATGTGATTTAACACAGCCCAGACATTATTTTACTTTTTATTATTTGGTTTTCTTATTTATTCAGGTCGGGTTTAGTTATCCTTTTACTTTTATTTTAGCTACTTCTATTTATTCCTATAATTTTATTCTTGAAGATATGTTTTTATTTCAAGTTTTTATTATATAAATTTTATTCATTATCTATATTTTGTGTAGATTTGTTATCTCTATCTTGTCTGCTCAACATTTTTACTATTTTGTTTTTTTAATGGATTTCTTTTTTAGATCAAATGACCATGATTTTTAAAATTTGTCTTTTAAATTGTCTATAATAATATCGAGTCATACTTTCATTATATGTATTACTTTAGCTACATTGTAAATGAGGGTCATCCTCAATGTACACCAAGCTTAAATAAAGGTGATTGATTGATGCCTTACATGACTTTAGGACCTCACACTTTCAGCTACACATTTTCTGCTCTGTGTTCTACAGTCGAATCTGTAATGTGCTTGTACAGGCTGTTCAGGGATCCCACAGCTCTTTCTCGTTGCAGTGAATTGTAATTTATTGGAATTCTTATTGCATAATAATAATAATAATGTGACTGTTTAATGTGATTTTGACCACTAAATTTGCTATAACTTTTGCATAAGCATTAATATTGTCATGCTGATGTTTGTAAACAGACATCTGGTGCTGCTTTAATCCCTGTTAGTCATAATGATATTGGCCACTTACTAGGGTTGTTTTGCATACTGGCCATCTGAAATCCACATGTCGGTGAAATATTTATCTACAAGTAATTATAAATGGATAGAGATTGTGATTTTTGGCCTCTCTTTGTGTGCAATTAGTTAATGCATGCTATATAATAGCATTCTGATGCATCATCACACAACCAAGTAATGACCAACTCTACTCTGCAAACATGTTCTGCAATGAATCACATGTTACATGTAAAGTGACATTTCAAGCCTTTTATTTTTAGTGTTAATACTGTTTGAATAGAAAACTCCAAAAGAAATATTTGAATAGTCTAAGATTCTGGATTTCTGATTTTTAATAAGCTGTAAGCCATACTGATCAACATTTAAAACACAAAAACGAGACTTGAAATGTAATTTTACATGTACCGAGTATAAAATATGACAGTTTAACTATTTTATTTAAGTTGAATGAACTTTTTCATTATATTCAAATATGGCACTGTCCTTTCTTTTCTTTTTTAGTGGAAACAAAAGTTTATATAAACTAATATAATAATAGCTACGTATTTCAACCTGAAGAATATAGTACTTGCAAAATGTATAGAAATGTATTGTAGTTATAACTCGGTAACTAATAATCAGCATATAAATATTTTTTTCACAATTATTCATCACTTACAGACACTCTGTGAATGTGATTGATCCATTTTGTTAGTTAGAGGGTTCATTTGCATTTTGTTGTGCAGTTTTACTGTTAAATGATACATTGTGTAGTACATTTAATTATACACAAAAACGTGCTACAAGTGTAGAGTTGGGCAAGATTTTCATAAACTGGGGTGGTTGTTAAAAAGTCCCAGACATTTTAAAACATACTAAATTAAAATATATTTCATATTTTATGCTCTGCACTGCACTAAATCCAGTTAAAAAGTGATGTTTGTGAAATAAAGTATGCATTTGGCCAGTGTTCTTTAAATGCAGAAATACAAATATGGGTAAATGTCATCAGATTGCACAGTGTATGTAGTGTTCACACTATTTACTGATCAGTCATCAAACTATTAAAATATTCCATTCGTCAAAGTATCAGCCATGCATCGCACAAAACATTTTACATCAGAGTAATGATTCAATTGGTGGGTAATTATCTGGATAAGATATGCATCCTTCCCTCTTCCTTGCCACTGTCTCCCAGTATAGCTGCCTCCTTCGTGAATAACATTATAGGAATGAGTGGAGAATTGTTTGGGTGAAGAGTGCAGGCCTGGTGTGTGTGTGTGCGCTCGACTAGTCTAGCATGTGTAGGCTGGCACTGATGGCTCGCAGTGAGAAGCTAATATTAGGCAGATGTAACCTATAATTTTACAGCAGTGCAGTGCTTTGGTTCATGCAGCAACCAAAGCTAAAGTGTGTCTGTGTTGGGGGAGGCTGAGGCCACATGGCTTTGTCCCGTCTGTGCTCCTCAGTGAAATGTGATTATTCATAGATTACATCTGTGTGAAACAGGACTCTCTTACTCTACCAGAACCTCCTTGTGTGTGCGTGTGTGTGTTTCAGGTTCATGCAGCCTGCTCTGGTTTGTCTCCCTGCTCAGATGACAAGGGACTTTTCTGAAACACAAGATGTGCAAGCTGCACTGTCCATTCATTTGATGCTGTTTCTCCCAACATCTGTTGTGTACTGAGCTAGGTTTAGAAAGTGTGTGTGTGTGTGTGTGTGTGTGTGTGTGTGGTGTTGGTCATTCCTCCTTGGGGACTTTTCCAGGGGAATCTCCAGCTAAGACTGTCCCTTTTGGGCCTTCGCTGCATCTGCTTTGCCCTTCACCAGTAAAGGGTGAGCAAATCACAGTCTTTGCTGTCTTACTCTGTGATCCTTAAATTCAGCACAAATAGTATTTTACATTCCTGAAAACATTCGACGCAGCTTTAGTCAGAAATAAACATTGCTTTTCTGTTTTTCAACCAGCAACATCTCTAGATTACTGTGCAAGGGCTGTTGTGTAATTTGGGAAACATTCCAGTGAATGACTTGTCTTATATTATGATGGTAGCCTGATTTATGAATCTTTATGAGGCTTTTAACTTCTGGCACATGATGTATTGGTTATGTTCTAGGTATGCGAAACATGTATGGGAATGACCTTGTGTAGCCACATATATGCATTTGTAAATAGTGTGCTTTTACATGTAAACAGTTGTGCTTTGTGTATGGGCAACAGATTTATTTCAGCAAAAAAAGTGATGATAATCCTGAGTCCTCACCTGCAGGATGACTCGCATTTGTTTACAATTTTACTGATTACTTATATTTTTGTCTGCTTTTTGTTAACTGGAGTTTATTTTTGAACGCAACAGGCAACAAAGTGTTTTGTGCTTTAGATGTTGTTTTCTTTGCTGACATTATAGATTGTTGCCTTGACATCCTCTTCACACAGCTTATATTTACAGAAAGAAAAAGAAGCAGTACTTTTTATTGATCCTCTTAGGGAAATTCTCTCTGCATTTTTCCATCTGGGCAATGAATACACATACAGTGCCTTGCGAAAGTATTCGGCCCCCTTGAACTTTTTCACATTTTGTCACCTTACAACCACAAACTTAAATGTATTTTATTGAGATTTTAAGTGATAGAAAAGCACAAAGTAGCACATAATTGTGAAGTGGAATGAAAATGATACATTTGTTTTCAAAACTTTATTCAAATAAAAATCTTTTTCTGATACCCCTAAACAAAATTTAGTGAAATCAGTTACCTTCAGAAGTCACTTAATTAGTTAATAGAGTCCAGCTGTGTGTAATTTAGTCTCAGTGTAAATACACCTGTTCTGTGAAGGCCTCAGTGGTTCTACCTTTTTACGTCTCTCTTAAAGGGATTCTCCTAGTTATTTTTCATGACGAAGAAAAAGAAA
>BRDA01008405.1:0-10148 GCA_036984385.1 Crenuchus spilurus | reverse complement strand
GTGGTTTGTTAGAGAACACTAGTGAATTGAACTGCAAACCTACCAATACATGACTGTCCACCTAAACTGACAGATCGAGCAAGGAGAGCACTGGTCAGAGACGCAGCCAAGAGGCACATGGTCACTCTGGAGGAGCTGCAGAAATCCACAGCTCAGGTGGGAGAATCTGTACACAGGACAACTATAAGTCTGCACTCCACAAATCTGGCCTTTATGGAAGAGTGGCAAAAAGCAAACTATTGTTGAAAGAAAGACAAAAGAAGTGCTGTTTACAGTTTGCCAGAAGCCATGTAGGCTTGTAAACAGCACTTATTGTGTCTTTCTTTCAACAATGCTTTTCTTCTGCTGCAGCACCCGGGGAGCACTTGGGGGTTAGGTGCCTTGCTTAAGGGCATTTCAGCTGTGTATTCAAAAGATTAAGATTCACCAATGTGATTTTTTTTTTACACAACGGAATTTGACCTCTGCATTTAACCCATTCGTGCAGTGAAACACACACACTAGTGAACACACTAGCCTGTGAGAATTTGTGCCCGAAGCGGTGGGCAGCCTTTGTCCACCAGCGCCCAGGGAGCAGTTAGGTGCCTCGCTCAAAGGCACTTCAGTCATGTCCTGTCTGGGGATCGAACCGGCGACCTTCCGGTCACAAGACCAGATCCTTACCACTAGGCCATGGCTGAGGAAAAGACAGTGTCACCTCACATTAGTTAAGCTAGAGCTCGGCGATATGGCCTAAAAACAAAATTTCCCGATTTTTTTCACAAAAATCCAATTTTCGATTTTAATCGATTTTTTTCCCCCCCTACTAAATATCAAAATACAGATGACAAAGAAATGGTTCAAAACAAGTTTTACCTTTATTTTGTTTTTACTTAAATTTCCCCGTTGGGGTTAAAGTGCAACCAGAAACAACAAAAACAACTTTCTAGATGAGATTGCAGACCATTCCATCGTAAATAGTGAGAACATACAGTAACTTTTAGAATGCTTTCTCCAACATAGCTGTTTCAGACACAGTGCACCCTCAAGAAAATAAATAAATAAATGCACCCTCAACATAAATATATGAATAAATAATAAATAAAATTGTCCCTTTTGATAAAACTGACAAAATAGAAAAAACATTTGTTTAACCTGTCAGCTTGCTATTAAGTAAATACTTTTCCCCATTGAGCTTGACAAAGGTTAGTCTTAATTTTCCCTGAACATGTTACAAATAATCAAACTGTTGTGCATACAGGACCTGCTGTTTTTAAATAGTTTTTAAAAGTATTTTTAGCCAGGAAGGCGTGCTAGTACTGCGGCTGTTTTCATTCCGCTGGGAGCAGCACTTCTCCCACTCTGCTGCATGCTTCAGTTTAAAGTGTTGGAATAAATTCGTCACGTTGCCGTCATGCATCCGTTTTCAAACGCACCTTACAGCAAGAACTTGTTTGGTCTGCGTTCATCGCCGCAAAACTGAACCAATTCCAGATCACGGAGGAAGTTACTCTTTTCTTGAGCACCAGCTCCAGCTTTCCCCCAAACGCCATCATGTTGTTTGTGTGTGTATGGCAAGCGCGCCGGAGGAGGGGCTACGGTGAGTCTGAACTATGGGAGCCCAAAAGGGAGGATCAGTGGCGGAAGTTAAAACTAAAATAAAATCGATTTTCATAAAAACACATCGTCCTTAAATGTAAATTCGAATTAATCGATAAAATCAATTTATCGCCCAGCTCCAAGTTGAGCTTTAGAAATAAAACCACATGCAATTTGTAAAAACTGTAATGAGCAGTGTGTAGCCAACACCTCTGTTTATTCAGTTCTGAGCTCAAAAGTCTTGAATAGAAATGTTTTTAGAGTGTTTTTTCACAATATATCAGCACATCTGAAAATAGGTTTTTGCAAAGTCTAAGCTTAGAGCAGATTAAATCAAAATATAGACTTATGACACTCTTACTCTTTTGACACGATTGTTGAGTCTGTGTAACACTTTGTGGGGGGGGGTAATACTTTAGATGGGTGTAATTTGTGAAAAATTCAAGGCTTGTTTGACTACTTAAGAGTGTCTGAAATACCCTCAGACTCCAGGGGATTAACCTTTAGGCCACAGCTGCCCTCGAAAGGTTAATGTCAGAAATGAGATTCCAAGAGAGAGTACGACCTGAACGCAGAACCTTGGCTCAGCCATCCCAACTGATCTAAGCTCATGTTTTGGTAGTGTGTAGTAAACAGCATATGTGTATGTCCATGATTTAAATTTTAAGAGTTCCAACATAAAAACACGAGTTGGGATAAAATATCTTTGTTCATGCACCTCCTTTTGTATCATAAAGTGCTGCCCTCGCCCTAATGGGTACCTGTAGAGCCGCCAGCACTCAGACTGATCTCAGTGAGCTCTCACCTCCTCTTTTACATGCATGACCTGCAAGCCTTATTTGTTCCACTCGGCCTGAGGGGAAGTGAGAGGCGGTGAAGAGTGTGATGATGATGAGCAGGTTCTCCTTGAAGCACCAGTCTGGAACATTACACACACACACACACACACACACACACACACACACACACACACTGCAATGACATGTTGAAATATATTGCAGTAAATAGAGACTCACTTGCAGTGTAGATGTGCTGGAGGGCCTGATTTGGACATGGCTATGTGAGAGATCCAAATGAAAAGCCTTGATTACTGATACCTTAAATGGTCAGATTGGTTCAGCAGTGAGATTAGTAACTGAATGCTAGTCATTACATACCCTAGAAATAAAGACTTCGCTGCATCACTGCTGTAATGAAATGCTGTAGTGTGCCCTAATTATGACGTATAGATGGACATGATTGCACCCATGGGACAGTTTTGGAAATGCTAAGAGCACATAGTGGTTTAAAATGCGCCACGGTATTTGTATCAAAGAGAAAAAAACGTCACCCGTTATGCCGTGACTATGCTAATTTGAGAGAGCTTCTAAGGTGGTGTGGGAATCGTTTCTGTAGCGTGTGTGTGAGCGCATATGCCCTCTGAAGTTTTCTGCTGTAGCAACCTGTCAGCTGAAGTAGGTGTTTGCATGCAGCAAGCGCGTGATAAAGTGTGTAAAGTAGCAGTGATGTGTGTGAGGAACTGGTTCTACTCTCCTCTAGTTTAGGGGCTGCAGGGTAGTCTGACAGGCCTCTTCAGGCAGAGCACAGCTAGGGGTAGGCGATATGATGTATTTTAATTGCAATAAATTGTCCCTCTCTTGCCCTACTGTGGTAGGATTATCATGATACCAGGATTTGGGTTTCAATACCGATACAGTCTAGTCACGATACTCAAAACCAAATTGATACTATTGCTATAAACCAAAAACACTTGTCTTTAATGCTAAATATTTATTTAATAGAACAGGCAGATTTCTACATTTGTTCAGAGTAACAGGTTTGTTCTTTTTAATATCTGTAATCCGTACAAACTAGAGCAAAGTACAGACAAAATATTGTGAAGTTCTCACACTTGGAGGACAACATACTTCACAAATCCCTAAACCTTTGGTAACAACCAGAAGCTTAAAATTTTTCTTCAGTTGACGGAGGAAGAAGTGTTTAGAATTGCAGTGTAATGACTAAGACTCATGACAGTCATCATTTTGCAAAAGCAGCCTAAGAACAAGGCTGTGCATGCTGTCAAATAAAAACTACATATTAATGATGATGGTATTCAAGTGCATTATGCCATTTTACATTACTGGTGCCTATTAAGAAGATGCTATGTGTCTGTTCTAGCTTGGAAAAATAAATATTATGCATTTCATGTGCAAGTATCACAGTGTTGCTCACTCTTACCTGAATTATTTCAGTGCCAGGCTATCATTTAGTCATATGGTGGGAGAGAAATGAATTACTTTTTTTCTTGCAGCAAATTTGACGTGTTGTTTTGGGAGGAAGTTGTGACTGCTTCAGTACAGGTCACAGCTGAGAGTTTGAGAACGTGCTTTTCCTCTCTCTCGACATGCACTCCTACACAAACACAACACACACACAGTCACAGCTGCTTGTGGTGGGTGTGTTTTTGGCACGTACTTCTGAAGTTTGTTGCTTGCTTGAACAATTCGGGTTGCGCTCTGAAGTAGTGTTCTTGGTGCTCAGTGGTGGAGTAAAACTGTTCTGAGAAAAGTTCAGTTTTGACACCCCGCAGTGTACTCTGCCATTCACTGGAGCTTTTCTGCAGTATCATTGCAGTGTTGCAATAACAGTCAAATCTATTGAGCAGCCCTGCTGGCAGCACTGAAGTCTGTATGCAACAGTACAAACTCGTTGACCTTGTTAAAACCAATATATAATTTACGAGTTAGCAAGCACACAGTAGAAGTATCAGCACCTTCTATACATGATCTTTTTAAAAATTATCCAGCTGAAAGTTGACATTTTAAAATCATTTGTCTGATTTTGTACTAGATGGCATTTTAATCTTTAGTCATTAGACTCTTCCACTCTGATGTGGACAAGTAGCTTAAGTGTGCACTGCTGATATTACTGATACTAACATTGCAGCAAGTTTCAATTTAGTCAAATCGAAGTTGACAATTCTGAACACATTCAAGGTGTCTTAGAAGAGGGGTCCTGATTTAAGATCAGTTTTATCTAAGGCCTAGTCCACTCGTAGCGGGTATTTCTAAAAACGAATATCTCCCCTACATCGTTTTCAAAAATAATATCATACACACGAGATTGTTTTAAGAAAACTTTTCATCCACATGAATCTGCATAAATACGCCGTAGAGTGTTGTCATAAAGACGCCAAGCGCATAGATGGCAGTGTAACACAAAGCTAACGCCCATGTCAGCCAATCAGAATCCTTCAAAACAGAAAAGTAACAAAAAACTTCTCCTTTGCTCCTCCACGTATTGGAGAAGCTGAACTTGTAAAAACAAACACGCAAAGAGTGTTTGAATTAACATAAAAATGAAAAATTATTTGCTGGCGTTCATCCTTCTACAGCAAGGCAGTCAATTACAGTGGTCATCACAGCATCATTTGTCGCAGATTGTGATGTTCAGGACTCTAAAACGCCGTTTTCACACGTACACACGCAAACGCAAAAACTGAGTTTTCCAAAATCTCCACTTTGGCCGGAGTTTTCATAATCATTCGTTTTTGGTGTAAAACTGCGTTTGCATGTGGACGAAAGGCCCAAACGCATAAAAAGATATGTGTTTATTTAAATACCCGGCTACGTGTGGACAAGGCCTTAATGTATGAACTATTGTCTTGTGCTTTCTTAACGATGGACAACTGCGTCATAAGTCTGTCAAAACATACCAATTTATAGATGGTCCTGAAGCAACTGTACAAGCTGTGCAGTAACAAAAGTAGCTGATCAGACGATTGACTCATAGTATTATTTTATGAATTTCATATTATTAGCTCATTTTTCTCCTTAAATAGATTTGTAAACGGTTAAATAAAAGCAATACTCATGGTCTTTCTTACTGTGCTACTATTGCTGTGCTGGTGAATTTCTGTTTCTATTTATGTCCAAATTTTACATTGTGCATCATGAAAACTGCTTCTAGTATTTATCAGTTCATCCCTGCACTATGCAATGGTAAGCAGAAAAAGAGAGAGGTGGTTAGTGTGTGTTATGGTGCTGACAGTCTTGTACCTCTCACACTGAGTGTGGTGTGACAGCTTTAGACTGTGCAGGTCCAGTCAGGCCGGAACGTACCAAAAACATGAAGTAATGCAGGCCCTACTTTATGACATTTATCGAGTACATAGTCTGTCTCTCTCTGTCACTCTCTACATCTACATCTCCACCTCAAAGTTGCACATTGCTCCCCTGGGTCTCACTGCTCTCCGCTGCAGTTGGCCATATGGAGACAGTGAACTTGGACTGTCCTTGTGGTGCCCTGGCTTTTTTTCCTCTCCTTCTTTATCCTTGCTGTCTTGCAATTGTTAAATTTTTTTTAGCAGTCTCACACTTCATTGCTTTTCTCACGTTCTCTCTCTATTGCTCGTTCATCATCACTGTCTTCTCTTTAGTGCTCCCTTCAAATATATTCATGTAAATATTATTAACGTCCAGTGTAGTATACATCCCAGTAAAAACAACCTTTTTTCTCTGTGATTTGTCACAACATGGCTGTGTCTAGATTTGGGGACAGTTCTCTTAACATGTTAGACATTTTCGTCTACTTGATACTCTTATATACACACACAGTCATGCAGTTTTCTAGTTTGAGTAGTTAAGTCCTCCCATAAGAGAAGATGTATAAAGCTAAATCTGATGTCCTCCCAATGGCCCTCTGCTAAAACCCTTTTGTCTCTCTCCCTCTTTTTATTTCTGATAAGATCTGTAAGTGTGTGTGTGTGTGTGTGTGTGAGAGAGTGTTGTAGTTGAGCTGATGTCTCTCGGGGCATTTTATGAGAAATCTATCCGCACTCTGTACTTCCAGCCATGGAAGAGACAGCTCAAGTTAAGTGCTAGCCTTGCAGTTTTCTGTCACAGCTCATTCCAGTCTTTCATCAAATCACATTTCACAGGGTTCCATTTCTGTCACAAGCATGTCTGTCGTTTTCATTTTATCATGCTCTCTCTCTGTGTGCGTGTGTGTGTGGGGTGTGTATGTATGTATGTATGTATATATATGTGTGTATAATATTATAGAAATAAATAATATGCACACACACCTATACGTACACACAAACATACTTTTCATATATATATATATATATATATATATATATATCCGCCCGCCCGCCCGCCCACCAGGCAAGTAGCACACTTGTAGGAAAGCGTAGATCCCCAGTGCCGATGGATCGCCTGGCAGACGGCCGAGTTAGTCGATATTGTAATAGTGCTAGGGAGAGTGTGCCATCTTGCCCACCTGAAGAGGGAGCACAACCAATTCTGCTCTCTCAAGGCCCCAGCTGCCGATGGCAAGCAGCATGATCAGGATTCGAACTTGTGATCCTCAGATCATAGTGATAACACTTTAGTCCACTGAGCTGCGTGGGGCCTATATAATTTTAGTTTCTAATTTTACATTAAGCTAAATTATTTTTCTGTTAAAAATGGAAAAAAGTTCCAATATTTTCATTTTGTTCAGATTTTTTTTGCGTTTGTGTGTGTGTGTGTGTGTAATATTATAGAAACTGTTAAGTATCTTATTGTGTCTAAGCTGTTATATTATTGATGTATTTGTAGCCCATTATGTGTCTGCCTCATTTTTATAGTGTTTTTAAATATGGCTTTTTATTTATTATTATTATTATTATTATTATTATTGCCCACATTTAAGTATTACTTTTAAACTTGCTTTGAAATTGCCCTGTTCTCTGTTTCTGCTCAGCAGCCTAGTGAGGGTATTTCTGGAAGTCTTTTCAAGATCACTTAGATGTCCAGTCACAGGTGGTTGGCCAGATTGGTCTTGCCTGTTTGAGCTCCTCAAACATCACACAAAGCAGAACAGAGACGGCTGCAGTGCTACGAGGATTACCCTCCATAGACATGAACCAGAAATATAAGCAAAATCTGAAAAGTCTGTCTAATTCTAAGGTGTGCAAATCACAATTTTAATCACAATACAGTCTTGAATTGATTGTTTTATCAGCCAGTGTTTTTTATACTAAAATTTGCCGCAATGCAGTTTGATTCGACACTGGACACTGTGGGTGATAGAAAGCAATATGATGAAATTCCACATATTCAGGTTGCATTTCACAAATGCTATTTTTTTTTTTTTACAAAATAGAAACAAGAAATAATCCACCAAGGTGCACTTATACCATGTACAGTCATAAACAGTTATTTAGATGTAAATATTCCTTGTAAATATGTTGTTCTTGATAAGTTATATTATAATTTTCTATATTGCTAAATCAATCTAATGCCTGTTTCTATATCTGGGTGCTTTGTACTGTCTCATTGCTGCTGTGACAACTGAATTTTCCCACTGTGGGACTAATAAAGGCTTATCTTATCTCCAAAAATTAGAATATTCTGAAACATTTTGTGCTCATAATTTAATTCAAAAAGCTGAATTGTGACTTTGTGTAATGAATATAAAATTTGACATTTCAAACCATTTTTCTTTAACGTTGATACTTACAATACTCATTCACTCAGATTCAAAGAAATACTGTAATAATTTGAGATTCAGGATTTCTGATTGTCATGATCTATAAACCATAAATGTTACTTTACATGTCATGCCATGTCATACGCTGTCATCGCTTCGCGATGGTAGGCTGAACAGACGAGTCACTTCTCTCCAATGCCATCTGTCTCTGGTTGCTTGTATCAGGCTAGCACCTGATAATCCAGTCCATGTCTTGATGTTATAGTGGGTACTGCGGACCTTTTTATCCTGGGCGACGTCCGAGCCAGTATGGCATTCTTAGTTTTTGACTTCATTTGTGCTCTGTGGGATAAATAGACTGACTAAGCATCCCAATCTCTTGTCAGCCCTGCAGTCGACTCAATGTTATGCTAAGTTGCATCTAGCATACACCTCATCATAAAAATCAACATCCAGTGTTATTAGTAGCTAAGCATCTTAACACCAAAAGTTATAAGAACCATGCTGCAGCCCACAGTTCCAGGTCCTGTTGGATGGGGAGTGTGATCGCTCTTTGTCTGGAAGCTCCTCTTCAACCTTACCATCAAGGGTGGCCCTACCAGGAGCATAGCTCCAGATGGTATCGCTCTTAGATTCAAAGGTTCTCTCAAGCTTCTCCACCACGGCAAGGTAGTGATCTCAGGAGAAGACTTTACATGTAATGAATAAAATATGATGGTTTACATTTTTAATTAAATTATAAATAATAATGAACTTTTTCACTATATTCTGTTTACTGTGATGTGACACACTGTGAAGATGATGGCTTTCGGATGCGATGGGAGTATTTTCACTGCCATAGACCTTGGAGACTGGAAAAGCAACAAAGCTACTTGGGATGAGCCTGAAGAATATGGTTAATGCATCAGTATCTGAAGATTGCATGATGTGCATATTTTTGGGAAGTTGTGCCTAGAGGGTAGTGCCAAAATTTAAAATGTTCTCTTTCTCACTCTTAACTTCCCCCAGTTTTCCGTTGTCCTATTCAGAGAGATCTTTTCAGGGTGTGCCCCCCTGGTGTACATGGGGTCCTCTTGTCTGGACATGTCACTGTCTGCCTCGGGCATTTGCCCAAAACACCCCCCACCCCACACACACACACACACAAACGCGTTGTGTTTGTAAAAGCTGTGTGTTGGGTGGTGGTGGTGGTGGTGGGGCTGGGCTGAGCCACACTAATAACCTTCCTGCTATCTGTTCTGCTGAGGGATTCTTTCTGGAAGTTTCTGTACTCGTCTTTGTTAGATGCATGGAGATGTCAGGCAGACCATAGAGACAAACGCCCAAGCAGAACAATGTCTCATTTATTTTTAGTATGTTGAGATGAATGTCCAGAGGCTGAAGAGCATCCTGTCTGAACTTGTCACGCACCAGAAAGAAAGAGGCTTTATTTATTGATCTTTTGTTAATTTAGCTAATGCTCACTTTGAGGTGAATGGGTTTGTGTGTGTGTTAAAGTACCGGATACACATACAGGGGAAGTGTGCGTGAATATTTGGTCTGCAAACAGTTAGATTATTATTTGAGATGTCCATTCTTCTCTCAAAAACAGGTTCTGATGTGGCAGGTATGATGAGACAAACTTTACATAAAAACTTGGTTTTAGATTATACTGTTCATTTGAATTCATATTAATTTTATTTGCATTTAAAAGTTCTTATTGTTTGGTAGGGATGCACCGATACCGATACCAGCATCGGGTATCTGGCCGACACCATGTGCGTGTACTTGTACTCGTATTCATAAAAGTGCTCCGATACTACAGGATCCGATACCAGCGTGATGGGAGCTTCGTTTCCTTCTAACAGACAGTATTAGTTTGCACCACAAAATAAATAAATAAATAAAATTTAAAAATAAAATAAAAAAAAGAGGACGACGACTACGTACCGTAGCCGAGCTGAACAAGCCACTTCACGGCAGCGTGACTTTAACCAGCCCGTTAGTAGAGAAGGAGCAGCTATGTCCGCGGTGTGCAATGAACGAGACGAAAACTAAATAAAAACTAATATTTTAAAATGAAAACTATGACTAAAAGTATTAGACTTTTCGTCGACGAATAAAAACGAAAC
>BRDA01008404.1:55248-67257 GCA_036984385.1 Crenuchus spilurus | reverse complement strand
CCAACTCAGCTTGCTTATCTCTTCTGAGCCTTTTCTGTACTTCACTTCGCAGTTGCCTGTAATCACTGGAAGACTTTGTTTTTGCTTCACGCTTCGAAAAAGAAGCGTAACGGAGGAGGCTTGTGCTTGCCTGAACCCTCCTAGAGTCAGGGACATTGCAAAGTGATGGGGAGAGGCCTAATGGAGGGGATGGGCTAATTGGCTACCACTACATTGGGAATGGGTACAGTACAAAAAAAAGTAAAATAAAAGTAAGAATGTTTCTTGACAAAACTAATGCACAAAATGAAGCAATTATAAAGTTTATCATGAAACGACTGAAGGCAAAAGGGTTTCTCAGCACACAAGCCATTTATTTTTGCTTATTTAGATTTAAATATGAGGCTACAATGATAACAAGCAAAGAGAAGTTTGGGAGCTGAAAGAGCCGGCTCTTCTTTGGGAGCCGAGCATAAAGAGCCGGCTCACTTAAGAGAGCCGAACTTCCCATCACTAATGTATGTGAAGTCAGTCACCACCTCTTTTCCAACTGCTGCCAATACATTATTGCTGGAGGAAAGTCCAGGACCCCTAGCTCTGTTACATCAGCCTGACAGACAGACGCCTGAGCCAGTGGATATTACTTAGTAGTGATGGGGAGAGAGTGCCATCTACCCACCTGGAGATAGCTCAATGGCAAGCAGAGTAGCACAACCAGGCATCAAACTTGCAATCTTCTGATCATAGTGTCTTAGTCTGCTAAGCCACTAGAAGCTAAAGTTAGCAAACTAAACCCTAAAGTTAGCTTATACTTGTCAATGTTAGCATAGCTAGTTTTTAGCAGTGAGCAGTATATGATGTTTACAATGACAGGAAATGCAAAAACATTAGCTTACATGTTTGTACATTCTTTTGGTATCTGTTAGTTTACCTGTACTGTTATCATTCAAATTGCTGCTTCTGTCAGCCACTCCGGGTGCTTCTTCCTTTCCACTTGTAAGTATTGCTGCTTTCAAAAATCCACAGGATGAGCAACCTGAGTGGCTCACAGACCTGTTGTTTTGGCAGATTTCAAATAGGCCCCTCCACCATGCCATACGGAAACTTAACATACTAAAGCTATCTCTGCTTAGCATGATTATTACAATGCATACATACGCAGAATATTGCAAACAGTTAAAGTGCTTTAGTAATGACATCAGTGTTTTACAAAACATTTAATACTGTTTTATGACAACTAACAAAATTCAAATGTGCTCACAGGTGTTCAGACTCCAGACCATTGTAAATTACCTTGTGCTGGAGTTTTACTTTCACCAGCTACAGGAATTAGATTAAATAACTTCTCATTTACTGTTGCCTTGGACAAGGTAAGACTACAGTAGTTATTCATTAAAGCATGTCAGTGTAAAAATGTGTATTGTAAAGAAAATGGAGTCATGACAAGATGACTTTGTATAAGTGACTTCCTACATCTTGTTTGCTAGGTCTAGCTCTCAGCTGTAGAGCTACATGTCATGTCACATGTCGTCATCACTTCGCGATGGTAGGCTGCACAGACGAGTCACTTCTCTCCAATGCCATGTGTCTGGTTGCTTGCAGCAGGCTAGCACCTGATAATCCAGTCCATGTCTTGATGTTATCCATCCAGGTTATTCTTGGTCTTCCACGTCTTTCGACTCCCTCCACAAGTCCAGTCATAACACTTCCTTCAATGCTCTTATGTGCATGCCTCATCACATGACCAAAGTAACGTAACGTGGTGCTAATTGACTTGCTTTTCCACATCTTTATCAATTTGACCATCACCAACATGCCCATGGCTATTCTTGTCTTCACTTCACTGGCACAGTCTGCAGCTTTTGTTACTCTGCATGTAGTGCTACAAGGGTGAATGAAAAAGAAAATAAAATGTTTAGTGGAGACTGCAAACCCTTGGCATAGGAACCAATGTTCTTTTCATTTATTCAAGGAGCTAGAGCTGATTCCTACTAGAGTTAAATAGCAGTTCATGCCACTTCTGTAGAGGTACCTCACCAACAGAGAAAACAAGGGTCTTTCTGTATTCTCCTCAAATCAAAATAGTTACCTTCCCAAGGTTAAGTCATTTAAAATTACACAGAAGGATGGAAAGACACTATGATATTCCATTCCCCAGATACAGGTTAAACAAAATGTTTAAATAGCTAAGCTGAAGTTGATACGGTGGTAACCAAAAATTAACTTTAGGCTCAATACAGGCACCGAACCACCAAAATCAATGAACTAATCCTGTTGTTGGTATAACTCAGGTTTCTTTAATTCATGTCGCAAATGCATGTTAGTTACTGCATTGAAATGCAGGTCAGATTCACTTGATGTGCATGTTTGTTCAAAGCAGCAATGTTAATTAAAATTCATCATATTTTCCACTGGCTCCAGGTACCATGTAGTTGCTATGGTATTCCAGGTGGTTTCTATGGTGATGCTTGGTGTTATCACATGCCAGTTGTTTGCTATGGTATCCCAGGTGTTTGTTGTGTTGTTAATTAGTGGTATAATGTCCCATGTGATTGCTATAAAGTTGTTAAGTAGACACTAGATGGATGCTACATTGTGGAAAGATGATTGTTATATTTTAGGCAGTTGCCATGATGTTGCTTATTGTTTGTTAGGCAGTTGCTATGGTTGCTCAGGTGTTGCCAAGTCATTGTTGTGGTACCCCATGTGGTTGGTTGGGTATTACAAATGCATACAGTACCAGTCAGAAATTTGTACACACCTTCTTATTCAATGTTTAATTTTTTTTCTACATTGTAAATTAATACTGAAGTCATCCAGACTATGAAGGAACACAGAAGGAAACAAGTAGTTTTTAGATTCTTCAAAGTAGACACACAGCCAATGATCTCAAACACATTAAGAGGGCAAGATGCAAGTAATGAATTCACAGCTGGCACAGCTGTTAACTGAAAGCCATTCCATACCTTATTAGTAAGAGATGCCTACTTTGAAGAATGCAAAAAATAAAACATATTCTGGTTTGTTTGACACTTTTCTTGTTTACTAAATAATTCCGTATGTATTTCTTTATAGTTTGGATGACTTTAGTATTAATCTACAATGCAGATAATTTTTAAATAATGGAAAAACCACTGAATGCCCAGAAGGTGTGTCCAAACTTTTGACTGATACTGTATGTATCATTGTTACCTTTGAAAGGTGCCTCAACTGTTGCACCTTATTCATTCCATTGGGAAAATTCCTCAAAAATCTCAAAGCTGTGTAAACAATCAAAAGGATGTAAATTATAGTATGCAAAGTAGTGGGAGGAATGTGCAAATCCGTTCCTTTCTATGTTAAGCATTGATTTTAAACTTTTCAATAACTTTCTCATGCATTTATTGACAGAGTGGAGATCCTCTGTCCATCTTTGTTCCTCAAAAGACTGTTTATGCATCCATTTGTGGATACTGGTTTTGTATTAAATCATGGTCAGCGGTGGGGAGTAACATTACATTTACTTGAGTATTTGTATTGCAGTTGTAAGAGTTGTTTTTAATCTGCATACTTTTCATTGACTTGAGTACATTTGTTTAATCAAAAATGTATTTTACTGTTTTATTAATCTACATTGCTCAAGTTACATTTGTAAATCAAAGTTTTCTCTACAGGATACCAAACCAAGTGTTGTAGTTGTTGTAGGTCCATGTAAATCAAAGTTTTCTCTACAGGATACCAAACCAAGTGTTGTAGTTGTTGTAGGTCCATGTGTGGCTTCGGTCTAGACCATAGTATAGTATATTATTACTGTAATTATTAGAGCAATTATTATTTTCAATTAACAATACTTTTACTTACTATACTTTTTGACTACTCTAAACACTTCTGCTCATGATTACAATCACATGTAGACATAACCTATTTGTCATCACACTATTATTTAGGATTTATTATTTTTATTTTATTCCATTACTAACACTCTGTCCCAACTTTTTCGGAATGTTTCAAACCTGAAATGCAGGAATGGATGAATAAAAAATTAAATGAAGCTGACCAGGCATACCATTAAATATATTGGGTTCATACTGTCTGCAATGCAATCAAAGTCAAATTTAGTGTAAGAAACATTTCATTTTCCTTAACTATCCCAACTTTTCCTGATTTGTGGTATATTTTTTTCACTGTCCCCAAAAACTGCACCATTTCACATATACTGTTCAGGATTTTTTAATCATGTTATGCACATTAAGAAAGTTAAATAGAACATGGGATAAGTGATTTGAAGGCCCAGCATAAGTAAAGATTTATTCACAATACTGGCAAACAAAAGCATTCTCTTTAGTTATATGATTAATTATGCAGGAATAATCAGTCTGTGAAAATGTGTGGAGTGGTGGAACAAATGCAACCAAGGATGTCTAAATATGAAGGTATATTCCTTATCCATTCATCAGTCAAGCTTTTCCAGCAGGAAGGCCCTGGGCACGCTGGTACTCCTGCTGCAGGCTTGCCAGGACTTCACGATGTTGTTCAGACTTTCTCTCCATCTCTTTCAGTAACGTTTCATAGCGCTGACTGAATAGAAAGCACAGTTTCATCAGACCGAGAAAGTTTATTAAGTACAATTAAAATTAACCTATTTTTTATTTATCTATGTAAGTGCATGTCTGTTTATTTAGAAACCTTTATTAATTCTGCCACCACACTAAACTCCATTCTATGGCTTCCAAAACACTTACATTTCACCATTTATATACTCCAGTCTCTTGCCCACTGTTGCCTTGGCTTCATCTAGATCTTGTTTCACCAGTACTGGTCCAATTAACTTGTAAACTGTATTCTGGATATTCAACATGTCGAGCTCCTGAAAAACAAATGAAAAGACTTGGTCTAATATTACAGCTTTTAAACCATATAAATGAAACAATTACATTCAGGACACCAAAAGCCAGAACTTCAAGATAATTTCTGATTATTTGTTCTTACCTCTTTAACTATGTTATTCTCCGTCAGCTGAGCCTCGAGCTTCTGTCGAGCTGACATGCTTTTACTGACATCTGCAATGTGATCCAGGAAAGAGATTATAAATGGTTCCATACTCAGTATATTACCAACAGTGTGAAGATTAGTAAATAATCACCAGAGAACAATTATTTGAGATAGTTGCAAATGTTTATCACATTTTGTCACATTAAACAGAAATGAATGTTTTAATGAATTATGTTTAGACAAAAATCCACATACAAGAAGTCTGAAATGTATTTGATTAGACGTGTCTCACAAAAACAAGTATTAAATGGCTACTATAATATGTTCAAAGGAATGTCTGATTATTTGCAATCTATATAGCTAATATTTTTAGCATATATGCTTGGAGTTTTTTATATTTCATTTCCACTCTGACACTTTACTTAGCTCTACAAACTGTATATATTTACTATGTGTTTGCATGCAACAGAAGTGATATCAGTTTATGATTTTATGTCAGCCTTCAAAGGAAGGACAGCCAGGAATCAACATTTATATAATGAATATTATAATACTACTTGCAATTTGTTACGTCAAACAAAAAAACTTGTAAGGGTTCAGATCTTACAATTTTAATGTAGTTTTCATCATGACGTCTAATTATTTCATCTGTGTTAATGCACAAAAACACTCTTACCACTTAACATGATTTCCCAACTTCTTTTTTTGTATAATAGTACAGAATGCCCCATATTTTTCCTCAGAGAAACACAATTTATAGTTCAAATGTGAATGAGCAGGTTACCCTGCTGAAGCGAACGTAACAGATATAAGTAAGTATTTTGCCTTTTTGGAGTTTAGTTACCATACAGTGGTGCTTGAAAGTGTGTGTACCCTTTAGAATTTTATATATTTCTGCATAAATATGACCTAAAACATCATCAGATTTTCCAACAAGTTCTAAAAGTTAAACAAATGAGAAAAAAATATTATACTTGGTCATTTATTTATAGAGGAAAATGATTCAATATGACATATTTGTGAGTGGCAAAAGTATGTGAACCTATAGGATTAACAGTTAATTTGAAGGTGAAATTAGAGTCAATCAATAGGATGACAATTGGGTGTGAGTGGGCACCCTGCTTTACTTCAGAACACACGTTTGTGCAAGTGTATCATGGCATGAACAAATGAGATTTCTGAGGACCTCAGAAAAAGTGTTGTTGATGCTCATCAGGCTGGAAAAGGTTACAAAACCATCACTAAAGAGTTTGGACTCCACCAATCCACAGTCAGACAGACTG
Source organism: Crenuchus spilurus (assembly GCA_036984385.1). Classification (NCBI taxonomy): domain Eukaryota; kingdom Metazoa; phylum Chordata; class Actinopteri; order Characiformes; family Crenuchidae; genus Crenuchus; species Crenuchus spilurus. The sequence goes on along the minus strand of BRDA01008404.1, from coordinate 61,024 downwards.
TGTGCAAATGAAATTCAAGACTATTGTTACCCTCCCCAGGAATGCTTGACCAACAAAGATCACTCCAAGAGCAAGGCATGTAATAGTTGGCAAGGTCACAAAGGACCCCAATGTAACTTCTAAGCAACTGAAGGCCTCTCTCACATTGGCTAATGTTAACGTTCATGAGTCCACCATCAGGAGAACATTGAACAACAATGGTGTGAATGGCAGGGTTGCAAGGAGAAAGCTCTCCAAAAAGAACATGGCTGCTCTTCTTCATTTAACTAAAGATCACGTCAATAAGCCAGAAGTCTATTGGAAGAATGTTTTGTGGACAGATGAAAAGTGTTATGTTTGAGGAAAGGAAAACACTGTTTTCCAACATAAGAATCTTATCCCATCTGGGAAACGTGGTGGTAGTATCATTGTTTGGGCCTGGTTTGCTGCATCTGGGCCAGGATGGCTTGCCATAATTGATTGAACAATGTATTCTGAATTATATCAGAGAATTCTAAAGCAAAAATTCAGGACATCTGTCCATGAACTGAATCTCAAGAGAAGGTGGAGCAGGCACCAAACAAAACTTGTGAGCAAAATACAGTGTTAAGTCAGCACATATTTGTATTTGAAAGTATTAAAAGTTAGAGTATGGAATTGATTGGTAAATTTGAGTACTGAAACTTTTCAATACATTTGATTCTTGGTGCAACTCTTTATATAAATGTTTCAGTGATCTCAGGACCTACGTAATTAAACCCCAAAACCTGTCATTTATTCCATTAATTGTAACTGAAATATGTGTTGTTTAGTACTAAAAGTTAAGTGAACAGTAAAGGTAATGCAGGAGAGTTTCTACTACATTTATATAAGCTGTAATAAACAGAGCAATACAATGACATTGATTAACTTTTTTAAAGGTTCATACTAGGGACAGGACAATTGCAAATGTCACCCTAAAAAGGTATCCAATTAATCACTTTGAAATGCATCATATCAAGCCTGATATTCAGCATAGTATCCTTTATTAAAGCTAAGAGTACAGCAACATAAAGTGTGACATTCTGGACAGTTAATATTTAATGTCAACAGAAAATGTTGTATCATTAATACCAGTTACGAATGCTTTGACTAACTCAAAAATATGGTAATGACAGACAGAAAACAGTACTGTATATCTGTTTATTACAGTTGAAATGCTATAGAACTAGTTATGAATGTAGTCCTGAATATATAAGGTAATGTGTAACAGTAAACACTGCTGTAGATCAGACTTACCTTTCTGTATCTGTTGGTATTTTTCCAGTTCAGACTGTAATTTCTTTTGTATCGCTTCTGCCATCCCAAAGTTTGCTGAAATGTATTTAATTGTACAAATATAAAAACCTGATGATTACACTGACCGCGCTCTGTGGCCATGCAGATTAGACGTAGACGCACAGGCGATGACGCAATCATCTTGCGACTTGTTGTGCGTGTAGAGTCACTGCGCCCTCTTCTGACTGAGGCGGTCAAGTTCTTCACCATTCAACAAAAATATTTTCGGAAAAGATCTCTGTACACCGCATACTTCACAGAGCTAAAGAGCTTCATTTTGAAATGTTAAAAGATATTTATGCTTCTTAAGGGGTAAACATCTATTTATATACAAATGAATGTCAAAATTATATCAAGTTTTCTTTCAGTGTGAAAAGCTACACATATTGTAGAAGTGAAAGGTTTTGTATTTCACTCGCTTAACGAGTGGTATGTGACGGTTCCTGTACGACAGATATATAGATTTTTGGTAGAAAATATGATTTCGTTTGTGTAAATCCTTTATACATAATGTATATACATAATGTGAATTCACGTGATTTTTTTAGCTTAACCCTCCATATTAGAATAGATTTACATTTATTGTCATTACACATGTAGAAGTACAAGGCAACGAAATGTAGTTTAGCATCTTACCAGAAGTGTCATCAGCAGTCAGTACATGATGTACATAGATTCAGTATATACATAATGTAGTCAGAGGTAAGGACAAATATAATCAACATTTTAGAGGTGTTGTAAAACTATTGTAAATATATACATGTGAGTATTCTGGAGATATTACAGACATAATATACATGTTAAATAGAAATACTATATATAGAATAGAATATAGTATAAAGATAATATACAGATGGAATGGAAAAAACTATAAGTATAGTGTATAGATGGATTAGAAAATACACATATAAGGTCTAAGGTAATAGCTGATATTTTATCTCAACTAAAAATTATTTACCATGATTCACTTTCTTTGTATCAGAAATGGAGTTTGCAACAAGTAAATAAAATAGCCATTCTTGAGCTATTGTTTAAATATATTACTAGTCAGAAATGAATTATATACAAACGTATTTTTTTACACATTACTCCTAAAGCAAAGCGAGAAATCATTTCAAATACGAAGTAAATAGATATATGTAATTTAACTTTTGTAAAGTCGAAAATGAACGTTAATCTAATTTAAAACTGAAACAAAACGTTTTAAAAGCGTTGTGTTGTAGTTCCTCCTCCTGCCCGACAAGCGGCAGTGTATCACAGTACAGAGCAACCTCACCCTGACAGCGTCTGAGCAGTATGGCAGCGCACATGTTTTAAACAGTAAGTTTAATTGAAGGTCCTTTCGTGTTGTGTGAAGACAGACTTTTCTCTGCCAGGTAACGACACGTTTTAAGACATCTTTCCACGGTACATACGGCTTGTTTTACTGTGTCCGACTGTATGTCTGTGACTATTTATGACTTGTTTTATGACTGTAGTGTCATGTACATCCACATAGTCAGCAGGACAGCCTACCAAATATATTAAGGTCATGTTACGGGTTCAGTTATGATTGATAATGATAATTTAACTATTAACACACTCTTTTCTTGTGTGTATTTTCACACGATAGAAGCACACTGCACTTTGCGCTTTCTGTAATGCTCTCTTATAGTGATATACTTAATACCTTCATTAAAATAAATAATACACAAATAAATTCTAATTCTTCACATTTATTGAGATTCTTCTAGTAGTTTAGACCTTTTTGCAATGCTCTGATGGTTCTAAATTATGTATGTAAAGCATCTACTGTAGATAAAATAATATTTATCCTTTACAATTGACTTATGCACAAGTTTCCCCATGTGAAACACAGGAAAATGTAGCTCTTTATTTTGCAAGTGAAAGTGACACATTGACCATTGTGCTTGCGCACAAAAGAAATTAATCTCCTCATTTAACGCATCTGTGAAGTGAAGCACAACTACACACTACCAAGCTAGCCCTATCCAGGTGACCCGTGGAGCATTTGGAGGTTAGGTCACTTCAGTTTTGTAGGTGGGTTTAAACCTTCAGTTCCAAGTCTGTCTCTTTAACCACAAGCCCATTATCGGTACCACAGAAAAAGTGTAAGAGGTATGCTGCCATGTTTTTCAAGGCCTTTTTGGAAAGTGACATTATCTGGATGGGAGTGTATGTTGCTATAGAACCTCCATAGTGCTCCATATAAGGCCAAGTAAAAAAAAAAAAAATTGGTGATCATCCTTTTTCACCAAAATTTTGGGTCGGGGGGGAGGTGTTTTTTTTTTTTTTTTTTTGTGTTGTGACGCCTTTTGGGGGTGTCGGCCAATCAAATGGCTGCGTGTCGTACGGTATTTGCATAAAGTTCTCTTGTGTGTTTATGGGGTCTATTTTGTAATTATTTGGGGTCTTTAAGAGGAGATTTTTGTATGTGTAATGATTGTTAGTTGTAGTCTAGTCTCTATGAGTTATTTTTAGTGTGTTTTAGTTAAGTTACCGTTAATGTGTGTCTTAGTCAGTTATTCTGTCTTATTTATAGAACCGGCCCTCCCTCTGCCTCTCTGTGTGTGAGTCTGCGCGCACGCTGCGATAATAGTTATTATAATATATTACAGTTAGTTAAAATAATCCATTGTATTTTATTTCATTAGATAACAGGGAAATGAAACGAATTTTATTGGCCGACTGCAGTGTTTTTACGATGCTGGCCACTGCAAAAGCCATGATTTGCATCACAAAAACGACCGGCCATTGGTATTGACAGTTAAGTGTACTGATTTGGGTCACGTCATTGGAAGCATTCAAAATTTGAATGATTCTAGGCCAGACTAGGGTGTTTGGCGCGTTTTTTTGTGTTAAAAAAAAAACAAAAAAAAAAACGGTCGGGTGCTTTTTAGAGGGTCGGGCGGGGATGATCACCAATTCTTTTTTTTTACTTGGCCTAACCTTGATGGTGCCTTTCCAGGTGTGTAAGCTGCCCACACTATAGGAACTAATGAAACCCAATATCATCCAAGATGCAAGCTTCTGAACTGTGTGGTGATAACAGCCTGAATGGTCCCTCTCCTCTTGAGTCCACAAGATACAGCCTCCATGGTTTCCAAAAAGAATTTCAAAAATTGTAATTAATCTGACCACAGAACAGTTTTCAATTTTGCCTCATTCCATTTTAAATTAACTTTGGCCAGAGAAGACATTGTCATTTCTGGATCGTGTCGATATACGACTTTAACTTGAGTTTGTTGATTGCACTGTGAATAGTGTTCACAGACAGTGATTTCCAGAAGTGTTCCTGAGCCCATGCAGTGATTTGTAGTACAGAATCATGCCTGTTTTTAATGCAGTGCCCTCTGAGGGCCTGAGCATCTTGAGTATCCAATATTGACCATTGGCCTTGTCCCTTGCAAACAGGGAGTTCTCCATACTCTCTGAAACTATTGATGATATGTACTCTTGATGGTGGGATATTCAAAGTTTTCACAAGGGTCAAGGAATATTTTTCTGAAATTATTTCAGAATTTGACACTTTTTTTCAAATTGGTGAACTTCTGCCCATCTTTGCTTCTGAAAGACTCTGCCTGTGTAAAATGCTATTTTTATACCCAGTCAATAAACTAACTTGGGTGCGGTTCGCTTGGGTGAGAACATGATCCAACCCAACTATGGTGTTAACTCCACAAGTTTGAGCTAAACGGAAGGCTGGTTAGTGCTAAAACTGTACTGTTGCTGCCGTCATGGTCACTAACACACTGCATAGGCAGGACTATCTCATGTGAGGGCTCTCGACAGTTAAACAGCGGAATGGAGCCTTGACTCGGGACTGGTAAGTACCGCAAGGTAGTAGGTGAACACTGCGTGGCAACAGCGATAGTTTTAGCTCTGCTGCTGTAGTGTTTACTTTCTTGCGAACCAAATAGCGGAAGAAACGCTCCAAGTTAAACAAACTCCTGATTCGGACTATATAAACAAACTACCAGTGTGAAAACATTCTTAGTTGCAAATTGCTCCTCCAGCTTTTTAGTAATACCACTTATTTTCCCATTTTTTCTTGCCCCTGTCCCAGCTTTTTTTTTTTTAGATGTGTTGCTGCAAATGGCAGTTTTCATGAAATGGTTAAAATGTATCATTTTCCACATCAGATATATGTACTTCTATTGTGAATAAAACTTGAGTCTATAATATAATGTTCATAAATAACACTTTTTTTGAAACTGGGGTTATACTACAAACCGGATTCCAAAAAAGTTGGGACACTAAACAAATTGTGAATAAAAACTGAATACAATGATGTGGAGATGGCAAATGGCAATATTTTATTCGTAATAGAACATAGATGACAGATCAAAAGTTTAATCTGAGTAAAGGTAACATTTTAAAGGAGAAATATGTTGATTAAAAATTTCAGTGTCAACAAATCCCAAAAAAGTTGGGACAAGTAGCAATAAGTGGCTGGAAAAACAAAATTGAGCACATAATG